>JAKSZP010017445.1:0-91558 GCA_022478985.1 Massospora cicadina
TAATAATCTGACCGCTTGCAGGGCCCTTGATTGTATAGGTGTTGACACCTGTTTTCTCAAAAATTTAGAAACGGACCATTCCAAATGCTGGCCAATTTGTGATTCTTACCAGAATCTTGCTGGTCATGGAATAGAACCAGCTCTCTGTCTTTGAACTAAGCTAGCCTGCTACGCCATTCCCAATTGGCAGCCTGGTTCCTTATCTTCTTAGCCAGACTGAGGGTTTATGCTTCAGTTTGCAATTTGATTAAAGTGTCAGTTAGATTAGTCAAATAATATTAGGGATCTTTTCTGCAGGTGTCTTCTACGCAAGCATAAAGCAGTGCCAGAAGAGCAGGGTGTCGTCCATATAGTAATTGAAAGGGACTCTTCCCATGACATAATGATAGATAATGTTATAAGAAAAAGATTACTGTGGAAAGAAGGAAGCTCCAATTTGATGTTCAATCTGCTACCAATTTACGGAGTATTTTCACTAAAGTCCCATTAACTCTCTCAAACATCATATTAGACTCCAGGTGATATGAGATCTTCAAACCCATGGATGGCCTCAGCTCATTTAGTTTTTAAAGGATGTAAGAATTAAGTTATTTTTGTTATTGGTAAGGAGCAACTGATGGCAGTCATGTTGCTGGATAATACATTCCAATATGAATTTGACCATTGTGACTGCCTCCAAATCCCATATCACCCATGCTTAAACCACCTGGTCAAGTGGTTGATCACCACCAGAATGTAGTTGGATCAGTTAGCTCCATTGACAGAGGGACTTTAACATCAATGAAAACGATTGATAAACGAAATGCTGTTTCACTAACTGGTATGAGGTTTCTGGATGAATAGCTTTTCCGCTTGGCACTGGTGGCAGCAGGAGATTGTTTCAAGCACTTTTTGATGTTCATGCCTTCACAGTAATACTGAAAGCGCAGAAATTTCAGCATCATGCATACTCCACCATGTCTGACGGCCTTATGTGCAATCTTAATATTGTTTGGTCAGGAGTAAGGTATTAGGAAATTTACGTTGGTATCTTCTACTCGCTTATACAATTTACCATTCTTCTGAAACGTATTGGCCCTTATTCCATCTAGAACCTTGATAACTTAGGCGATTCATCATTGTATTACCCACTGAGCGTTTTGTCATACATTACATTGCTGAGATCTGCCGTAATGGCAATGGTGGCAATCTCAGTAATATGCATTTTGGTGTTTTGCTCTGGGTAGGTAAAGGATCTAAAAATTTGTACGCCTGCAGCTTATTGCACATCGGGCTAGACACCCTCAGGCTCTCTGAGATTCTGCAACCAGCATAATGACACTTGATCCGTTACAACTTTAGACTATACCCTTGCAATTATATCCTGAATTGCTTATAGGCGTAGATCACCACTAATAACACCTACTCAGTCACAGTGTAATTGAGTTCATGACAGTTCAAGCTATGATTGCAGTATGCACCTGGGTGCTCCTCGCCTTCATCATCTTGTTGGAATAGCACCTCCCCAACGGCGAGTTGGGATGCATCCGTCTGTATGATAAATTTCTTATCAAATTTGGGTAGCGTAACACTGGCGCATTGATTAATGCCATCTGAAATGTATCAAAAGAGATTTGATGGCGTTCCGTCCATTTGAACATGACATCCTTTTTTAATAAATCATATAGCGAGCCCCCAATACAGCTGAAGTTAAGGATGAGATGCCAGTAGTAACCATCCATCCCCCAAAAATACCTGTATGACATGCTTAATGTTTGGCTGAGCTATTTATTGGATAGACTCCACCTTGGCTGGTTGAGGTTTTAGCACATTTGCGTCTACCACAAATCCAAAATACTCCAGTTGATCCTTAAAAAATGGCATTTGTGGGGCTCAATCTTGATGGTGGCCACAGCAAGCCAGTGTAATACCTCCTCCAAATGAGTAAGATACTCTGAAAACGTCCAAGAGAAGACTTAATATCATCAAGGTACACGAGAACGCTTGACAGCTTTAAGTTGCTAAGGATAGTGTCCATCGGCCGTTGGAACGTATTTGGGGCGTTACACAGCTCTTGAGGCATATGTGTCAGTTGGAAAAGCTCTTTGGACGTGATAATGTTGCATTTCTCATGTTCTGCCGCCGGCAACTCAAAGTTTCAATAGCCCAATATCAAATCCATCGTCTAGAAAATAGAGAGCTCCCCCCAATCGATCCAGGGCATAATCAACCCATGGCAAAGGGTACAAGTCCTTCTTGTGATAGTGTTGAGCTTCCGGTAGTCTATCACTACCTGGTTGGTACCGTTCTTCTTTTTTACATTTATAGTGTGTGAAGCACATGGACTCTTAAATGGTTTAAGCATTCCTTGCTCCAGCAGCTTATCAATTATCTTGCTGACAACTTCTTCAGCTGCCCTTGATTGGCAGATTGGCTGAGACCTGATGAGGAATGATCCCCAGTGTCTAATCAATGGACCATCCCCTGAGCGACCCTAAGTCATGGTCATTGACAGCAAAAATCTCCCTATATTTCTGAAATAAAGCTATCGCCTGATCATTCTGACCTTCTAATAACCCCATTAAATCATTATGCGGTACCAGGACCATTATGCTGGGATGCAGCTTGATGGGTAGACCAAATCATTCAGAAACCCAAACTCGTGCACCTGAAGGACCTCCTCAACTGGGGTCAAATGTAATTATGCACTATTTGAAGCCAGTGGATTTGCATTGGTTTGTTTTGTAGATTTGCAAGCTAAACTTTAATCTCCCATGGCCTGGAAGTATAATGCTTGGAACCACATGAGGTTCAAGCCATGATTGCTGATAAGGCTCAATGACCTCCCCATAGAGCCCAGATGGCACTTCCACCTCTAGCTCAGTGTTTATAATTACTTGGTGTCCGGAGGGGATGGATATAGGTCCAAAAGCTCTGAGCGGTAGCTCTAGATATTCATATATCTGTTGGGGAAGGGCTTGGGTCTTGTTTTTTAGTCGATGGTATCAAACCAGTATATCCCCATCAATGTATGCCAGGTTGATATGTCCCATGAGCACTGGATCCTTTAACTCTGCTTGAGGTAAAGAATTTGGGATCCGCTGCCCCAAAATTTCAAAAGTCTCCGCTATCATATCAAAGACAGCCCTGAAGTGTTGCATGAAAGCAGTTCCAATTAACAGGTCATAATTACTGTTTGGCAACAGTATTACTGGAGCTACAATGACAATTGAACCAAACTGCAAGGTTTGCGTGTTGTACGCTCCCTCATAGACTGTGCTTTCCGCTCAAGCGGTCCCATATATCATCCTGTGTTCTATATAAGGTTTTAATGTAAACTTTTCCACCAACTTAGTGGAAACTATGTTGACTGGGGCGCCAGTATCTATGATAGCGTACACAATTTTTTGCTACAAGGGTTTCACGAATGCTCACTCAGAATAAGTGAATTGTTATTGTTTACTATCTGGACATTTAAGGGTTCTCTTCCCCAAGGAAGCTAAAATTCCCTCACTGACTTTGGGGTATTCTTTGGCAATAGCGTCTACTGGGAGGGCTTTGTTTACATGCTTCAGGGAAGGTGCATCTGAGGCTGAGTCCAGCTCATTTAAAACAATGTAGCAAACATTTGGCAGACGTACAGCTTCAGAAGGCCCTGAGGTCCTTCTTCTGATGCAGCCTTAGCTTGCGCCCATTTCAGTACATTTACTCCTATGACCAACTGCTGGTATAAAAACTCATCGTCATATTGGACTTCCGCTGGTATACTAAAATTGGACAGGGGGACGTTTGGGGTTGGGATAACGGAGGTAGAGAGTCTATCTCTACTCCGCTCCATCTTTTCCCTGGTAGCATTGATCCTGCTGTACGTAGTGGACCTGGAAGGTTGGGCAACTTTTGGCAAGGTGACCATGGCGACCACATTAAAAACAATTCACCCCGTAGGGTTTTCATATATGGTTTTTTAGATGGTTTAGGCTGATAACTTGAGTTGTGGCTAATTGGCATAACCAGGGCCAGGTCAATAAGTTGACTGCTGATAGTTGAATTAATTAGGCCCAGGTCGGTAGTTGGGCTGTTGATGATCATAATAAGCAGTCCTGGGCTGGAAGTTAAACTGCTAAGGGTAACTCAGCTGAGGATGAGGCGCGTAGTTATAATAAGGCCAGGGGTTTTTAGCAGAACTGAACTTGATGAGAGAATTCCCCAAATAAGATGATCTGGCAACGGCAGCAGTATGTTTCCGCTCAGTATTGAGTGGAGAAAAGGTGAAGGATAACTGGCGCAAAAGCTGAACAATTTTGAGCAGGGCATATCGTCCTCCAAAATCAGAGTCATGACGTTGTAAAGCTAATAGTATGGCTTTACCGCGGAGGTCATTGCAATGTACATATCAAATTTAGATAAAGTCCCCGCCCCAATTAACTCATGGCTCTCATTATAAAATTATCGGCAAATGCAGTGGGGATCTAATTATATTGGAAATCTATGGTCAAGAATTCAGCCTTCCGCTGTGACATCTTTGCATTACCTCCAAACAACTGCAGTACAGTATCCTTCACTTCTTGGTATGTAACAGAACTGCTTGGAAGAGAACAAGTGACTTGGTTAGCATTCCTTACATCCAAGGCGTATATAGTATCTTAGCTTTATGCCAATCATAGGCTACTTCCACCACAAATTTAAAACATTTGAAGAACTTGTGTATGTTTTCATTGAAGTCAAACGGAGGCAGCTTGTCAATCTAAGCCTCCTCCCCCTCTCATAGCTGCGAGGCTTAGGAGTGTACTGAGGATTTTATTGTGACCCATAGATGGGATCTTGGCGAGGGGCTGGCTAGAAGAATCAGCGGCTCTGGGGGTAGCGTAGGGCACTTTAGTGAACATAACAGCCATCACATGGGGGTTTTGTTAGGTTGGAACATAATCATACCCAGATCTGCCATTACAAGTCAAGCAGCTCACACTGCATGCGTGTTTAGAGAAAAACCCCTCAGCTGATTAGCCAGTTTCATAATTGTCAAAAGCAATCCTTCCCAAGTGACCCCTTGTTCTTCTGCTTCCCAATGAGGATAAGACGGGTAAAAGGTAGGTGTAAACTTCCATTCCATGCAGTGTAGCGCTCAGTAGAATCATCAAAGCGATTAGTAAGTTGCCTGTTCTGTAGTCCAAGTATCCGCGCTGACTAACTGCACTTTTAAGTTGATTCTTTACATCATTGCGCTCCTGAAGGAGCTCCTCTTGACTTTGAGCACTGCGTCCACAACAAGTTTGATTTCCGAAGTTTTGTGAGCGCAGTGGTTCAGGATAATTGTTCTTTAATGCAAGTCTGATATGCCATGGTTGAAGATTAGAGAAGTTTTGATTTAATGGTGGTAGTTCAATGGGCCCCATGTAGTGAGCACCATTGTTAAATTCTGGGTGATAAACTTTTTATACGCCAGAAGGGTTTGTGCAGGGTAACGCTCACTGAGAATTGGATGCATGATATGGAGATCGCCAGTCCTTAGAACACACTTAATAGATATAATAAAATATGGAGAAATTACCCCAACGACACCTCTTTTATTAACTTTAATATTTGACAGCAGATACTCCCTGCTCTGTTCTCATTTGTCTGCTAACAATCCTATTCCCTTCAACCGTCTCATCTCACTTATATATCAGTGCCTCCAGTTGATACTTCTTCTTTGGCTTAGACTACTCAGTTCTGCCATATTCTCATTGGCTCTGGCATAGTATGCTATTCTTAAATTCCCTATCACCTTTCTTTATGGCGATCTACTCTAATATATCGAATGTTGACAACACCTTATTGCCTTATTTAGAGCGATCCAATAATTATCCTTCCAGACTTAATATCGCCTTATCCCAATGCGCTCAAATATTTGTACACTATTGATCATGGTTGGCAGATTCTACCCAGTCCGCAGTAGCTGTTCAGGGTTTATCATCCAGTCATATCAGAATCTTGACAGATGCTTAAGCTAATGCCACAGCGCCATGAAAAAAAATTATTTTATTAACCATCCCTTTGTACATCACACTGTGATAGTATGTGTGGAGGATTTCTATCTCTTGGGTTTAGCAACACTAGTATTAAAATTTAATTTCACTAATTGAAATAATAAGTAAACTGCTTACCAACATTGTTAGGGATCCTCTCAACGGAATATCAGTAACCCAGTGAGATCAAATTATGGTGATTTAGTTAACATTCTATAATGAATTAAGCCAAACAGTAGTTAGTATTTAGATGATACAATCCCAAATCCATAGGTTTTATAGAATATATCAAACCTAAGTATAAGAAAAACGGATATTTCATTATAATCTAATAAAGTAGTTGAACTGGGAAAACCAAATGTTGCAACTTAGTTTGATTACAATCCAAGTTTTTATCTTATATATATTCCTTAAACCTTTATTTTTAGAAAATTTTTGATTTCTCAGACTTAGTTGCCAACGTTAATTTGTTATATTAGTTTATTAAAGATGGCCTTGATGTAAACTTCAAACTTTTGATTAAAGAATAATAAGATTAACTTGCTTAAGCTCCCAAGTTCTATATGTAAAAAGTAATAATTAGGCTTAAAATATTATAAAATTACTTGGGACACAACAAGAATATCTATTAATATCAAATTTTTACTACCCCGCAAGCAACATCTCTTGAATAACTTACTATTGATTTACAAGGCTTTACAGGTCATGATTTAAATCTCTTTTTATTATGATATATTTCCTCTCTTGCCCCGCCAGCGTAAAAACAATGATTAAGGGTTTTTTCCCCTAAAATCCCAAGCCAATGGTTTCTACCATTTTCTAGAGTAATCATGCACTTCTTGGTACTCTATTTTGTAGTATATTAACATGGTAGTTTTAAATTGGAGAATATTTTTTTCACCTAGCTTGTATAACCTGCTCAATAAGAATTTTTGATAATAAAATCTTTATTTTATTGTAGGGCTATTGTCTTCATACAATTCCTTTTTTTGATACAAAAGCACCAACCTGTGCAGTTGTAACTCAAGCCTTAGCACCAAATAAAACATTTGGCCCTCGCTACAGGGGCCACTTTTGGTACCCTGTTTTTTGATATATAAAACTTAAGAATGTCATACTCTGATGAGCTTGCTGTAGTGACAAGTCATAGATTCTTTACGATGAACTGTATTATGAGGAGGCTCATCCAAGTTCTAGAATCATGGCCCTATTTGTCAAAGCTTTGTTTCTATGAACCAGTGGAAGAAGCAGAACCTGCTATCATCAAAATATATTAGGAGTTGAGAACTTTTCGTGGCCTGGTCCAATCTCAGGGGCAGGAAATAATAAATTTAGATTTTCAGTTGACTAAGTTTTTCAGAGGCAGGAGAAGGTTGAACAAAATTTTATGGCGGAATGGCAGCTCTTTACTAGCGTAGTAAAGCAACTCTGCCAGGATCTTAAGTGTACTATGCATAAGCGTAGACAAGCGCATTGTCAAGCAAATTTATTAAATTCTAATTCTGATGATTCTAGGGAGGAAATTTTGGCTACAGTGCCCCCCATATTAACTACTGTACCCTTATCAGCTGCTAAGCCAGAACTGCTGCGGCAGCCACCGCTTACATTAACTCTGACCCTCAAGTTACTCCTTTGCACTCTCCTTCATTTAATCAAGTCAACTTGCCCAGATTTAATAGGCATGAAAGTATCCATACCTTCATACTGTTATTTGGAATTACTATGAGAAATACCAACAATCATACCAAAATGGCCACATTAATATATTTGTTTGACCCGTATAGCCAGGAGTTCATATTACAAAAATATCTGAAGTTTTTATGTCTACTTCAATGCCAAAAACATTATTATTGAAGAGTTTGGCGGAGCGAAACCTATGGTAGGACATAAAACTTCCTTCCTGTCCACTAACTAAAATCCAGCGAGGAAGTTGTAGCCTTTGCTGATCATTTTTACTATGAAGCTCAAGTGCTGTATGTGAGCTAAGTTTCAGAGTTATATTAATGCTCATATCACTTTCTGCCACGCCTGTGAACCTCACTTAGTATTGTATTGGGTCATGCTAGCAACTTTGACTTCCAATACTACCATTACCATAATATTAAATTACCTTCGGCACTGTGGCCTTGCTTTTGGCGCTCTTAATACTAAGCTTTTTAAGGAGGGTCACGTATTCATTTATTGACTTTAACCATTCAAAAAGATTTAGGAAAGCTCTGGCAGAGTAGAAAGGGATATTCTGCATTCAATCGAAGTTCAAAATACCAATTAATAATCTAAACATAACATAACGTTACCTTTTCAGTGGAATATCCCCTACACAAAAAACGAGGTTGGTACCTCTGTGGCCACAGGTGACCACCTTTTTATTTTATTATTTGAATCACTCAGATATTCTTTACATTCAAACTCTCATTGGCCCATAGAATCACAATGAATGTAATTACATTAATATTATCATGAAAACTTACCAGTTCAGGAAATTGTGGATAGTGGAGCCCCCATCAACATAGTTTTTACAGTGCTAATCAAGAAATGGAGACTGAATCTTAATATGGAGCTTTGCAAAACCTATGGCACCGCAGGGCCTAACATCACTACCTGACTAGGAGCATATAGCTTCTTGCCGCTTGGGTTTGGTACTATAAAGTTGTCTTATCCAGCAATCATTTTACCTTTTGACAATTTTGAGCTAGTTATTATTACCTCTTTCATAAGAAAATATGATGTAAAAGCCAATATGAAATGATACTTTGAATGTATGAGGATAACAGGTTCCATTACTATATTAGGGAGTCCCCAAATGAAGAATTGACCTGGTGGGCACGGTTACAAAGGATTTGGTTGAACCCATCAAAGATTGCAATGCTGATGATGGATGATATGACAGATTTTTCGTCAGGCCTATACTATATACTAAGCAATGACATGTGTACTATGCCATCGTGGCTGCCAGAGCTGAAGAGGTTGATATCCTCCACAACTTGGTTAAACTCTCAACCTTCCTTAAATGTAAATTTTAAGTCCAAGGAGGAAATTATTTTAGTCATCTATCAAAAAGGCTTCCAACATACTTTAAATCTGACCCAACCAATTAAAGTCCAATGGAATTTCACTCTGCACTAGAAAAAATGTAAAATTAAACTAGGCCATCAAGCACTAATTGTAACGAATATCTAACTACAAAGTTTTAAAGTTTTTTAAGTAAGATCCTTTTACAAATCCACAAGTCCAAAAAGGATCCCGCTGTTGCCTCTGGTGCCATCTATCCTCACCAAGGAAATATAGGTTTCTTTAGAGAACATCTACTCTTACCCAGTGCACATACAAAAGCATCAAATCATTGCTTATGTTTATGTGGTGACTGACCTAGTGGCCTCATATTCTTAGTTACCATATAGCACCACCCAATCTTAAGATTGAGTGTTTGGTCAAGTGGAAAAAAATCAGAGATTTCTTTGAGTAACACTTCAAGTTTATATCTTATATATTCTACTTGAGTCTTTACTTTTAGACAAAAGGGTTTCAATTTCTTGGTCCTAGTTGCCAAGGTTAATGTAATTAACTAGTCTATAACAGATTGCCTTACTAATGTCAATATGTCAAATTAAGTTATGACAGATTACCTTGACCATGTGTCCACAGCTTATATGTAGCTAGTTATCAATAAGGCTAAATCTAATAATTTACTCTGGGCTACAACAAGAATAGCTACCAGGGTCAAATTCTTATCAACATACTGGCAATATTCTTAAATTATTTTATATCAATTTATGAGGCTTTATAAGTGGATTAAATCAGGTAACTTTCTATTAATATATTTTCTCCCTTTTAATTCTGGAGTAAAAACGATCATTAAGGGGTTTTTCCCCTAAAATTACAAACCAATGGTTTCTATCATTTTTGAAATATTTATGCAATGTTTTGTACTCTAAATTGTATCTTAGTATGATGTGAGTGGTAAATTGGAGAAAATCTATCTTTTTTTCTAGATTGTTTGATGTCAGTATTGGGATCATGAACAATTTCTCAGTTCTTTTAAACTAAGTGTCATTTTCCTAATTTTTTAGTTATTCAAATTTGATTAATTTGATTTTAATTAATTTTTTAATTCACTTTATTTGATTCAATTCAATTTGAAATGGAACATTTGTTTGATCTGATTTGATTCAAATTTAATTATCATCATCCGTTTTTAGGAATTTGCTTTATTTAGTCGCATTAAGGGTCTTCCTATGCAATTTTTGGGGTCATATGGATTCTAAAATTGAAGTGCATTGTGAAGTACCTTCAATGCATCAATTTATTGCCTTACATCCCTAATCAATTGAGGTAATCTACCCTCAATGCAATATTTTATTATCTTATATCCCTAATCAATTGAAATAATCTACCCTCAATTCTTATAATATAAATAAACCAGGCTATCTAAGAGTAATCTTAAGCTAGCATAAAGGATTTTAGTACAATTTAATCTCTATTATCTTTTGTATTAGTTATGATTAAATAAAACCTAGTACTTTTATTGCATCTCTTCCTATACAGTGTGCTGGTAAATATTTTGATGCCAACTGCCCAGGCCACTTGCCTCCTCCAAACCAGAACCCATTATTAAACTTCTTATTGATTAACTTGCCAAAGGGAGAACCTTTCACCAAGACCTCAAACATTCCACTTTTCATGTACCACTATGCACCCCTTTTCCTTATAGGGTATATAGTGGTGTACATGATTCTCAATCATTTCAGAAATCATTTAGGATGTTAATCTCCTCTTGCTCACCTTGCACAGGTCCTCATGGTGGAAGTATCAGTGACCACAAACCTAACTGGATTTAATTTCAAGGCTTTTTTACTCCATATCATAATGAAAGTCACCTCCAAGCTGGTGCCTTACATTTAAGCTGCTCAATAAAAGCTATTGATGATGCGTGGTTGCTCCCCCTTTTGGGTTGGGCATCGCTAGTGCTAAATAATAAAACTATTAACGATTAACTTTTTATTTTTTATTGTAGGGCTACTGTCTTCATACAGCCCCCTTTATTTTATGATACAAAAATACTGACCAGAGCAGTTGTAACTCGAGTATCAGTGCAAACACACCAAAAACCCCAACAAATCTTCCCACTTGACCAGATCATCCAGAAAAAATTGAAATTCAGGACTGGATGCTGCTTCAGTATATGGCCATAATTTGCCAATATATTTAAAATCAATTTTGGCAGAGCTAGATCTTCTTGTCATTGCTCAATGGTTCTTCTCTATGCTATTATTAGCAACGCGGTTCCTCTTTTTTTCTGTTCAATGCCACCTCACATGAGCGCAGTTTCTCAGGGTTGTTTTGTTGATCTCACTGATGGTGTACTACTGAACGCCTGTATTCCTCCAGGTCAAACTTTAATGGATGGATCTCACAGCTACCCACCATACCAGAATTATCAACTCAATCTTGCCTTTAAACTCTTAAACGCCTGTTTCTCTTGAGGTCAGGGCTCTCATGACTTCAAGCCATACAAGAACCATCTCAGTCAATCTTGCTAATAAATTCCTTAAGGCCTGTATTCCCTCCGGTCAGGATCTCCTTTTGATCAGAGTGAACCTTTCCTCATATGCTTGTCTCATGCCTCTTCCTGGAGGACCTAATTTATCCTTAGATTGTCATGACAACTATTCACAGTCTTCTTTAATTACATTGTAATTCATCCCCCTTCTTCCAAAAAGTCAATGGAAGTTGACAACGCCGTCTGATACTCTCAGTCAAGAAATAAATTTAAATCTTATTTGGGGAAGGCTTACCATGAGATGGACACTTCTGAAATGCAAACTAAAAGAGCTAATATAAGCAAGAGGCACCCCAGAGAAACTAACGCCGTATCCTGTTTCCAGCGGGAATGCTAAATAAAGGAAGGGGGGTAACGTAATTAGAGTCTTGCGCCACTATTAAGCACATATGAAGGAAAGGGTCTGAATTTATAAAACCAAACTGAAAACAGGATGAGACCAATTAATGTTGATGGGATGGTAGGTATCCAAACAAATGACTAGAAAGCGGTCCATGAGGTGTGACTGGAATTGTCGTACAGCTTCTTGGAGGGTGGGAGTAGACCTGAAATGGCATCCAAGACAACCGTGTGGATAGTCCACATTGAAATTGCTACCATTAAGGCTCAGAGGGAAAGTTGTACAGAAGAATTCAAAGATAATGTGAAGATGTCTTTTGATAGGCTAAAGGGCTGTGTTTGATTCTGGCAAAAGAGATGTTGAACCTCACGCCAGATCTCTTTTGAAGGAAGGCACTCTTCCAGGTGGTGGACCAAAGTCCCAAATTGGTCACACACAACGCATGAGGATTGTTATGCGTTTATTTACTCAGCAGTACGTATACCCATTTCAAGAAGCACCACACATGGGAACGAATATGTGGCTGCTAAAGAGGGTGATGGGCATACTTCCATATGGCTTTCTGGGTTTCTAGGGAGTAGGGGATGTCCAACATGTCCAGATAACCCACCCAGGCCATGATAGGGGACCTCCTCAGGATCAACTTGTTTAGAACGGCTTGGCCTTGTACTACCTGTGTAAAGTGGGGAGTAGGGCGACCCCTCTGGGCGGTGTGCCCACTGATGCAAATTCTCCACTCAGCGCTCCACATGGAAAGGAGAATTCGTTTGAAGTGGGGCGACATTCCATGTGGGCCCGCAGCAGAGGGATGTGAGGCAAGATATTTTAACAGAGAATGGGGGTGTGTAGGATTGCTTAGGCTCAGGGAGAGGAAGAAATTGGAGTGGGCCATGCGTGACCAGTGCTGGGCGTGAAGTGCGGGGTTGGTGACTGCAGTGATCCAGGTGTCAAGTATTTTGGCCGCATGGGCCTTGAAGTTGAGCAGGCCCACACCACCACAATGGCGAGGGCCAAACAAGACATCCAGGTGCACATGCGGAGGGCGGCTATTCAAAGCCACCTTCAAAGGAGAGCATATAACGAGGTAAAGAAAGATGGGGAAAAGATGATACCATAGGCCACAAACAAACTATAGATAGGAGCATAGAGTTGGCCAGCACAACTCAGCCTGTGAGGAAAGTTTGGTGGGCTCAGAGGAAAACTATGCATTTTGTGACATTGTCCAGGATTTGGTGCTCCATCACCGTTGAGGCGTACCCACCACCTCCAGACACACCCCCAAATGGCGTACCAGACCAGCAGTGGGTCAAGGCATGAAAGAGAGCACAAGCGGAGCGGATTGGGGTGGGCAGGGCAAGCGAACCTGTGAGCTAGCTGCTGAAGCAGGTAGGAAATGGGGTGCTGGTGACCAGCGGGCTTGGAAACGTCCAAGGAAAGTATTTTTGGTTTTGGGGCGTTAGGTGCAGCGTTACTTACCTTGGAGTAAACCTGGATAGTATTCTCAAGCGCATGTGCATCTTGGTTGTTAGACACCTACAACCACAAAATCATCTGAAAACGATACCACCTTAACTGGTGCTTGGCCTTGTACATGGACACCAGAAAGGCGGACATTTACGTTACGCAAAAGTGGGTCAAGGCTGAAGTTATATAAGCTTAAGCTCAAAGGGTCCCCTCGGCGTAGGCCCCTTTGAAGGTGAACTACATCAGTGAGGAATCCAGGGCCACGCACAGCCATTATGGCAGATTCTGTAAGCAACATTACCCAATTAATGAACCGATGGGGGGAGATGGAACTTGTGGAGGCAGGCTTTGAGGTATTCCCAGTTGACTCTATCATAAGCCTTCTGCTGGTCTAAAAAACAAGTGCTCCAGTAGTCGTGGATTGGCTGATATTGGTTACAGTATGTACGTTGTCCCAATTAGACTTCTTGGGAATAAAACCAAATTTCTCAGAGGAAATGAGATATGAGGCAACTTCCCCTAGGCGGTTGGCCATAATTTTGGTAAACGATTTAGTATCTGTGTTAGTAAGTGAAATGGGGTGCCAGTTGGCCAATACCATCTTATCCCCTTTCTTATACATCATTATTGTGAAAGCCTCCTGGCCCCCAGAAAGGAGGCGCGTTTCTAGCAAACACTGATTCATTGAGGCAAGCAGAAAAGAGGAGAAATAATTAAATATATTTCTCGCAGAACTCAAAAGGAATCCCATTTGGACCTGGGCATTTACTGCACAGTGCACTGCAAACGGTGGACCAGAGTTCATCCCAGGAAATTAAATTAATCAACTTTGGATAATGGGAAACGGTATGGATATGTGCACTTTCAAGAAATTCAGCAACATCAGCTGGTTCAAAATGGATTGGAGCGATACAATTTAAAGTAACAATTTTAAGCTTTGATTGCCACTTTGGCCAGAGTATCTGTGATGGAGTGATTTGGCTGTCTCACCTCTGTGCAGGCCAAAATCTTTCACGGTGCAAAGAATTTTTTGAAAAAAGTAAGTGGAGCATGTGTCACCCGCGGATATATTTTTTGCCACATATTGAACACAAACCTGATGTTTGTGTTGCCTTACTAGTGCATTGAGGCGAGCAGACACCCTTGCCCACTTATGACCCTAAGCCGGGCTGTAGCCTGCAGCAGGGACATTAGAATTCTAGATCGTCCAGTTCTGCAAGCATGTGCAAAATAAACACAGAGGCAGCCCAAGAGCAATGCGATAAGATGTGGTGTGCCTGGCGGATGTTGTTTGCTTTGGAATTTGACCAGGTTAAAAGTGGATCCGCACAAAACGGTGTTGTGAACTCTGGTGTTGAGGTTTTGGTGTCCACCCATGAGGAAAACCTGATCAACATGATCTCGGCTGGGCGAAGTTTGTCCCACTTCGACGCCTATTCCACTGAGTGTGGCAACTATAAGGAAATTGACACCAACCTGTGGTCATAGAGATCTTTTTTCATCTTCATAAAGAGTGCAACCTGAGACTAAAATTTCAATGGGGCAAGGATAAGGTCAAAGTGGGACATCGATCTCAGCTACCTATTGTGCACATGGGGATGAGACATGTTGGGGAGCAGCGGTGCATTTTGTGGTAAAGTTCAAACACCTCCAAAGTGGCTTTTAGAACGTGAAGTTCTCATGCCCCTGCAGGGGGGCAGGCTCCAAAGACCAGCAGTCAGTGGCTGGGTTGTACCAGCAGTTCATGTCACCAACCACAAATGAGTCACGGGGAAGTGGGAGGGAAGTAAGAGCCAAGAAGTATTCCTGGTGAGCCCACGCACAGGTTGGGGCATAAATATTAATGATAGCGTGCACTCTGTCATCCCACAAAAAGCACACGGCCCTTGAGGTTTGGATCTGTAGAAACAATTAAAAATTATGGGTTGCACGTATAAGCACCCCATAATGTGGTTACCAAAAGGAAAGAAAGGGGAGGAGCATAATTGCCCATGTGTCCTCAGCACCATATGGACAGTGAGTTTCCTGAATGGCCAGGATATCCACGGGTAGATTATTTTTTTTAAAACTCAGTTTTCTAGCCCTGGACGGTGAGGCCTTTAGTCCACCGATGTCAAATATCCAAATTGTGAAGGCTCCCCCCACTGCACCTTAGGTGTAAGGGGAAGGGCCCCCTTGGCCTCCCTTTGCTACTTTCTCAGCAGCAGCAGCCCGCATATAGTGCTTTTTGTCAACATATGCTGGCTTAAGGAAATCTGATACTTTGGATGTAGGTGTGGATTTGTTGTTGTTTTTAGTTGATTTGATATAAAGTTACATATTGCTATGCTCCTGCAGTGCATCACCACAGGATGGCGAAGATTTGGGAGGAAAATTGGCGGGAGAACTGGTTTTTATCAAGGCTTGATAGCATTGCTCATGTAGATCTGACTCACTCATTGGGTCATCAGGTTGGTTGAACCAATCTAATTGGTGAATGAATTTGTGAGCCACCTCCTCAGCAAAAGACTTGATGTCCTCCTGAGTCTGGACAGGAAGGATCACGGATGTGGCCGCCACCTTGGCCGCTGCCCTGTGGGACTGCTTGTCATCCTTATGATCCTGCATGGAGACAGGTTTGACCTGCATGTAACACCCCTGCATGCCCTATGGGAAGGCATTATTGGTGTCTATGGCTGGTTCATAGTGGGTGTCTGCACTGCTCATTGCTTCAGTTATCATTCGTTTTTTGTGATGCACTCCTTGTCTGGGCATGTGTGGGCCTTGTGGCCAAAAGTGCGGCAAAAGGTGCACATAGGGGGCGTACTATCCACAGTGACATGGAACAGGCAGGTTTCCTGCCTGTCAATGCACACAAATGTGGTGTGTGGGATTTGGGTCAAATCTTTTGCAACAACTGCAGATGCAGTGAGCACAGAAATCGCTTTGCCCATGCACAGATCTGACATGAGCATAAAGCTTTGCATTTCAAAAGATTAAATTTCCCCATATGCCTTAAGCTCAGCCATTAGTTGGTGCTCCAGCACTGTGAACTTAATTGTTGTGGGGAGAAAATTGAATGTTACAAAGGTTTTATTTGATTTAGACCAATGAGTGCACTTCATCTTAACCAATCATTGGCTATCTTGGAGGTCTACCACCACATGCACCTGTGCAGTTTCATCCGCTGCTTGTTTATTTTCAAACTCAAGAATCAACCAATCTCAGGGTATGGATTGCGGTGTGACATATACTGCATTCAGGAAATGGTTGTGCATATCTCCACAGAACTTTTCCCAAAGCGTTATTTGTTGGATATCCAGGAATAATCAAACCCTGTGCTTCTCTGATGACAGGGGCTAGAATGAGAAGTATTGAAGATCTGATTACATTTCACTTTCCTTCCAAAATCTCCAGGGAAATACTAATCTCCAGTTTTTTATTATTTTATTGAGGCTGCTGGTGTCACCGGGGCATTTATGAAATTTGTACAGTGCAAGGCCCACGCCTGTGCCCTTCACTTTGCTCACCCGACTGCTACCCAACATTGGACGCACACTAATCTTCTCAAAGAAAATTATCAAACTTACCTAGTCTTAAATTAAATATGTTGCAAAAGTAATTGAAACAAGTTAGAAAAGTTTCTCAGTCAAGCAATAAAACTGATATTATTTTAAGATATATTTTCTGATTTTTCTGTTCTTTTCTCAAGAAAGTTCTCCTTATAAATAGATTATATTTTTTCATATATTATTTATCTTTTATATTTTTTTCTAAACCTTTTGAATAATATATATATATATTTTCTATAGATCCAAAACTTTAAGTATATGCTATGGACCTATTTACTAAGTTACCATTGACAATGTTTTTTAATATATTGGCGTCTGTTACCATCTTGACGATAATCTTAACTGGTCTCAGTATTGGGAAATATTCCTGACTTATCACTAATTCACACAAGTTCTTATCTTAATTTATTCATTATAAGCTGGCATTAGATCCCTTTGGTATCATAGTAAGTAACTTTATCACCAAATGTCATTCCAGTTTGAGCAGATTATTTTTTTTCTTTAATTTGATTATCAGTATTGTTCACTGTGCCTAAATTTAAAATAACCCCGCTGGCAGGTCTGGAAATGATCCTTTGATGAACAAATTGGTAATGAAACATTAGCTTCATAGGACCTCAACTTGAGTGGTTTTTTTTCAGCGAAACATGCCTTTTCCAAAATATTAAAGAATTAGAAAACTTCATTTTTATGAGATATACACAGCTTTTGTTTTTATCAAGACTTAATAAATTAAATCTTCTCTGGGTCCTTTACAAAAAAAAGTCTGAATCATCTACTCCATCTGGCCAGATATCTGGCAGAACAGGAGTTAGATATGGTGAGTTGGGGCTTACTCATGGCGCAATTGGGGAAAGCCCATGAAAACATGGGTGAGTAGCTAACACCAGAACCCAAAGAGGCACATTGGTTAGGTACAGTAGTGGCTTGAAAGAAGTGCGGGATGATAGTGATGACTGTACCAACCTGTTCTTGTAGGTGTCTAACACTCCCTGAGGAAATAATATGGGCAGAAAGTGGGTAGTACAAGTCAGGAATGGCGCCTGTAAAACGGCTTCCCACCAAGCTGTGGTTGTTCAGGTGTGGACTCAAGGACAAGGGAGGTGAAATTCTGGTTGGATGCACTTTGGTGCACCTGCCTACTATAAATGACGCGGTTTGCTTAATTGGCCTGAAGCTTAGCTAGCTGCCATTTTAATCAATATGAGACAGCTGGTGATGAAAGTAACCATGTAAGATAATTTCATTTGATCTAAAAAGATTAAGGCTTTCTGACAAAAAGGGGCTGGAGAGCACAACCCACTAAAAAAGTGGGTGACAAAGGGGATGGCTTCGCTTCTCCCCCATCATGGGCCTTAAACCTGGGGTTAAAAGGAACTTGTCTCCAGAAAGGAGATGAGAGACATATAGCCTGTCCTGGGAGGACAGAAGGTCTGCCCAGTACTTAAACAAGGCGGGTATATGTCAGTTTTTGAATAGTGTGAGCTACATCCAAATCACAGTTGCGCCCAAATTTGGTGGTGCTTAGAGGTGTGCATCCCTAATGTGGTGGGGGCAGCATCCCAGGCCTTCATCCCACAAAGTTGCCTGCACTAGGAGTCCTCTAGGGTTTTTAAAATACAAAAATATCTGGAAGAACAGTCTTAAATGCAGTGCTAGATTGTTCCACATCTAGACTTCTTTAATCTTATATCAAATCTTGTAAATTTTCCTCCTCTTGAGGCAAAACAAGGTTCAGTTTTCTTCTTGGCTTCTTTCTCAACATTGGGCTGCAAAATGTCCCGTTGTGTAAGTCCTGAGGAAATGTCCCCTGTGTGTCAATTGGGCTCCCTTCCCATTTCTGAGTAAAAAGATTCCAAAAAGGGTAGCTGTACCCCTTGATACCCAGGGTGACCTCGCCCACATGGTAGACAAGCGCTGGGTAACCGCTCTCCCTCTTTAGATCCCTCCCCCAGTGCCATTGCTCACTTTGGCCAAGCTTGTAACTGGATCAGGGAAATCTGCACTGAGATTGCCAAACTGAAGTCAATTGGTCTGAAAATGATTGGAAACAAGCCTGATGATTGGAATCCACATAGTCATAAAGGGATGAAGATTGATTTATCAGCCAGAATCGCTGAGGGTTTCAATTTGGCAACAGTGCAATTGTCAAAATTAACCCCCTCTCAAATTGTCAGGGATGATCCCCAACGTGCAGGTAGTAGCATCAGACACCATTGACAATAGTGTAAAGCTACCTTATGGCAAATTGGGAGTTGCAGGTGATGCAACGCTTTTGACCAAATGAATGGCCCAGCGACCAGGCATGGGTGGGTTGGGCATCCCGAACCTGTTCTCAACCAATTGGGACCACCCCTACATGGGTGGCCCTGGGGGACTCCCAATGCTTGTTGGGCCAGATGCCATCATGCTAACCATCAGAAATGCAGTCGAGCCTCAGTTCAGGCATTCTAGGTCGAACTAACAGTGACTTGGCCTGATACCAAATCCTTTGATGTCAGTTCCTATTGAGCTTATCTGCCCTCGTTCCCAAATAATTCGCTAGTTATATCAAACTTGAGGGGCTCAATCCCTGCTTGTTACCACATCAATTGACCACTATTTAATCATTTGCATTGCACTGAGAAAATTGTTGGTTGATTTTCTTCCTTTACTTTCCATTTATAAAATACTCTCCCCAAATTTAGTTTTTTATATGTTGAAGAATAAACTGCCCTTTCCACCAGTACTCACACACCCCTTGGGGCTAACAGCCATCTTTTTCTGTTATTTCATTATGTTCATGTACAAGATTTTGGCTCATCGACAGTCATTGGAAAAAATCCTCTTTAGTTTCATATATGTCATACCAGCAGTAGTGCCTTTGGCATTTTGGTTTGCTGTTCAGGTGCTCTGGCACCTAGGATGGCAGACCAGTCTAATTCTAACTTGCTGTTTGCCTGACATAATCAACCAACCATTATTCCTAACCATTTCTGCCTTTCTCATAGATATTGGCAAAGCAATTGTCCCTTTTTTTCAGCTGAAACAGGTAGTGAAGAAAATTTCCCTGACCATGATAGCCTAGTTCCACTCAAAATGTCAAATCCACACCCCATAGTTGCTGTGGCTATTGTTCCCATGTCAGTAGGTTCTGACAATACAACTTACAACGAGCTTACTCCCCTATTAACCTGGTAGTTTCCCCTGACTCCAATACCATATCTTCAGTTTCACTGGTTTCAACCACAACTACCAATAAATAGAACTTCGCTACTTATATTACCCATGAAGATTAGTGTTGTATTCCACCACATCCCCTTGAGACTTTGGTTACTGGAGCTGCAGGCAATTTTATGAGTGTGGGATCCACCGATAGATACCACAAATTATTCTTAAAGTATGTGAAACTTACTTTTAAATTAAAAGTAATAAACGCTTTTTTAAAGTTTTTTATCTTTTTTATTGTTTATGTGGGGCAAGCCAAAAAGCACCCTATTTGATACTAGTATTTCATATTAAAACTAGTTCAAATCTTGGGGCCATGGGAATTTGAGGCTATAGTATTAAAAAGCTGAGTCATCCAAATTAGGAAAAATAGGCTTTTATTCTATCAGAATGAGGGTAAATATTTTGTGGCAAAACCAACTCATGTGGTAATGATTTGATAAATTGTACCCAATCACCAGCGGGTAAAATCTTCTCATCTCAGGGGAGAACAGACCCAAATGGTAATGATTTGTTAAATTGCACCTAATCACCAGCGGGTAAAATCTTCTCACCTCCAGGGGAGAACAGACCCGTGTGGTAATGGACACCTCAAATTTGGCCAAGGAGTCGGAGTAATCCTACTATCAGTTCTTACCTTATTAAACTGATTTTGATTATAAAATGGATTTTCCCAATAGATAGGGTTCTACTGTGAATCCGCCAAAGTCTTTTCACCGTTGGTACTCATATCCTTGTTAACCATATTATTGTTTGAAGATCAAACATGTAATTGGCCGATCATTGTAATGGATTCAGGGGCATTCTTACCTCCAACATTCTTTTTCAAAAGTTGAGAAGGAGAATGTCTGACATTGGCCCCCTCAAGAATGTTGGGGGAGTGTAGGGCCGTAGGAAGCGGCCATGTACCTGGTTTATGGTAATTCCTGTAGCCAAAGACTTTATAGAATACTCATTTCCTCTCTTATACATGATGGTAAATGGTCCCTCCCAGATTGATCCAAGTTTGCCACTTCGAGGAGTTATGCAATTGTGGTGATTTAAGGTCATATCTGACACTTGGAATGAAGGTAGAGAGCCTGAAGCTCATTGGCATCTTGGCCTTCTTTAGTGACCATTTTGGCTAGGTTGGTCATAGCCTCTTATTGAAGCTGAATGATGAGGTTAGCTAACCTTCGCATGGCTTTCTCAGGCTCCTCTCCTCTAGAGAAGACATCCTTTGCTAAAAGAGCAGGTATGCCTGGTTCCCTGCCATACAAAACTTGGAAAGGGGACCTTTTCAAGTTCCGATGATAGCTAATTCAATAAGCCATAAGAGCGCTAGGGAGATAATGATCCCAATGAAGGGGATCATATGAGGCCATTTTCCATAAGATAGAAACCAAAGTGCCATTTGCTTGCTCCACCATACTGTTGGTCAATGGGTTATATGGAGCTAAGAATAGTTGGTGGGCTCCCATAAAGGTAGCCAAGATTTTAACTATTCTGGAGGTGAAGTTTTTTCCATTGTCACAGAGTAGTACTTGAGGGCACCCATGTCAAGTGAAAATATTTTGATGGAGAAAGGTGGCGGTGGCCTTAGCTTTTTAGGCTGGCAGCGCCACAGATTCAACCCACTTCATGTAGTGGTCAATACCTACCAAGATATATCTGTTTCCACCTGTGGTCTGAGGAAGTGGCCCTACTATGTCCAAGCTTATGGTATGAAATGGCTGTTGCGGGGTAGTTGGCTGATATTGATATCTAGTCTTGAGCCGAGAATACTTCTTACATGTAAGGCAAGCATCCAAAAAATTCAATGATGGCTTCCATGATTCCCTCCCAAAAAAAACGATCCTTAATCCACTCGTAGGTTTTCTTTACTCCTCCATGGCCTAAAGTTGAATGAGCTTCCAGGATAACAGGTACACATTCCGAGGGCCATAGGTAAGGCAACCACTTGGCCCCTGCTTGTTTGTACAATTTCCCGTTTTATACTTTAGTGTTATGGTAGTGCCTGGCCAACATCCTCTGTACAGCCGAGTTAACCCATCAACATTCATGTGACAGGTTCCAGCACAGTGTTCGATCTTCATGTCATAATGCTGGAACTTTAGAGCCCAGCGAGCTAACCGCCCTGTAGGGTCCTTCATGTTTTGTAACCATTTTAAAGATGCGTGGTCCATAATCACAGTGAAAGAGGTCCCATACAAGAAAGGGCGGTAGTGCTTTACTGCTAGTAGAATGGCAAGACACTCCTTCTTGGTAACACTATAGTTGCGTTCCACTTTTGATAGCATCTTACTAAAATATGAGACAGGATGTTCTACCCTTTTTTCATCCAGTTGGGCTAGGATGGCCCCGACGGCGTAGTCTGAGGCGTCTGTAAACAAAATAAACGGTTTTCCATAATTGGGATGCCTTAGGATAGGCCGTTTTTGTAGCAGCAGCTTCATTGTTTCAAAAGCAGCCTTCTGTTCAGTGCCCCATTGAAAAGAGATATTCTTTTTCAGTAAACGAACAAGGGGCTCGCTGAGTTGGGCAAACTTAGGGATAAACTGATGGTTACCCCATCATCCCAAGAAATACCTGTATATCCCAAAGATTTTTGGGGGGAGGCATTCTGGCAATCGCTTCAACCTTATCTTGTATGGGTTGGATACCCTCTCAAGAAATGGTATGTCTGAGGAAATATAATTTATTTTGAAAAAAAGTACACTTCAAAGGTTTTAACTTGATATTTGAGCATTGTAAGCGTTGAAATACCTCCTTCAAATGATCAAGGTGCTCGTTAAAGGACTTCGAGAATATGGTAATGTCATCCAGATAGACAATGACACAGGTTAACTTAAGATCCTGCAAAATGTGGTCCATCGCATGCTGGAAAGAGGCAGGTGCATTGCACAACCCTTGGGGTAATCGCGTGGGTTGGAAAAGACCTTCACTACATATCAAAGCACATTTCTCCTGGTCTTGGGGAGATAGATCCATTTGCCAATAACTACTGGCCAAGTCCAAGGCGGAGAAAAAATTCGAGCCTGAGAGCTGGGCCAGGGCATTGTCAATGCGTGGGATAAAATAGCTATCTTTTTTCATAATATTGTTTAACCTGCAATAGTCCATAACTATCTGATGACCTCCATTTTTCTTTTTAATTAGCAAAAGGGGGAGGACCAAGGGCTTTGCGAAGGAACTAATAACCCCACGTCTAATAACTGTGTGAGTTCCGTCCTCGATTTGTTGCTCCTCCACCTTTGACTTGTGATAAGGTTTTGACCTAATGGGATGGGCATCACCCACACTGATGGAGTGACACCAGCCCTTCATGTGGCCATAATCATTGTCTGACTTCGAGAATATATCACTATACTCATCCAGAAGAGTATGCACTTTCTCCAACTCATCTGAGGTCAACTCATCCAAGATATGGACATTTGGTAAGGTACATACCAGGTTATCTGCGGGCAGGCCTAAATCTGCCATTGAGCCAACGGAGTGGATTTGTTCAACTTCCTCCACAGGGAGTAAAAACCCTTGGCCCACCTCCTGATGCTTTCTTACAATTATGTCTTTTTCGGTGAGGTTTCTTAACAGTAGAGTAATAGGCCTCTGATAGGCTGGGTCTTAAACGCCAGAAAATGCCTGAGGCTCAAAAGGGCTAACTCCATCAATGCTTAAGAATTGTAATAAGCAGTGGCGAGGGATTTTGAAAGTGATTTTTGTGTCTACCACCCATTGTTCACCAGGCTTAATAACCACCTCATTGGCTGCATAAAATGGAATACCTTCGATAGCATCCACTGAATCAGGCAATTTCTTTGTATTTCGCCCAGAGGTGGTGTAATGTATAGGTAAAGCGGAAAGTGGGTACTCAACCATGCAAAAGTATTCCTTCTTGCTGGGTTCTTTATTGGCTAGAACTAAGGGGACTTCATAATTGAGCAATGACAGGAACCCCTGCTTCATATAGATAATACCTTCATATTCAATCATAAACTGAGTACCTATGAGCATAGAATAGGCGTTGTTATCCAAAGCCACCACGGGGACCAATAGAATAAGCTTCCCAATACAAATGGGAAGGGACAAGTAAGCGCCAAGTGCACGGATGTTGTTGGGACCAGCAGTTTTAAAGTCTTAGTTGTACTCAAATTCAGTGTAAGTTTGATCTTTTTCATCAACTTGGAGGAGATTACAATCACCGGGGGAGCCTGTATCTAGGATAGCCATCACCCAGAACTTTTATGGATAACCACTTCAACCTTTGTAAGTATCCCCCCAAAAGTGGGCGATAGTGCTAGGACCTCCTTAAGATGAAAAATGGAGGTTAATTTGTGCGCGGTCTCAGGGTAATTTTCCAGGATAGACTGCAGGGTATGGCCATGCTGGAGAGGGCGAATAAGGTTAGACAAGACCTCATCCGTGTCGCTGGTAGTGTTGATAATGGCCAGTTCCCCTACAACTTGATGGAGATACGTCTCTTCAGGTATGGTGGCCTCATCTACTCCTCCAGCGTTTAAGCGATTGGGGACTTCCACTTCAGCAGGTACTCCTACAACGAAATAGCCAACCTCATCTGTACCCCCTCAGAATCATCCCCAGGGGTATTGGTAACATGAGGTAATGGCATAAGTTGTTTAAATGAATCAGGCACATGAGATTTGTCAGCAATAGGTGTGCCTTTCCCTACACCAACATTACTTTTCCCTGATCCTGTTCCTTCACGTCAGCTTTCTTTTTCCAGCACACAGCCTCCTTGTGTCCAAACTTGTAGCAGTATTCACACCGAGGCCATTCAGGACGTTTTGCTTTGGTTTTCTGCTCCTCAGAGCCCATTATCTGAAGGGGCTCCTTCTTGTCTTCAATAGCTAGGACCCAAGGCTTAAGCTTTGGATCCTCGATGGTTAAAAATTGAGGATGGGATACTGCTCATGAGAAACTTTGGGCTTATGGAAGTCAGCGACATCTATTAACGCCTCCTTGATATCTTGAATGGTATGGAAATAGCGTTTAACTGAGGTGATGTGCATTGCTAGAGGAGGGTGAGATGCCACTCCAGTCAAAATGGCAGCTACAGCATCATCCAAAGTCAACATCTTTGAAGTTAACAATGTCTGGGCTTCCATATAAAATTGTTCCACAAAAGCAACCACTGACTCTCCTTTTCAGATACTCATATGCATAAAGGCTTGCTTTTTCATGCTTAAAGCCTGTTTTGAGCCAAACGTGTTTATGAGAGCCTCTTTAACCTCAGACCAGGTGCTAAGAGCATCCATATGGGGGACCATCACCTCCTGTGCCATGCGACCCAAACAGGAAAGGATATGTTTGGCCTTCTGACAATCAGTTGCCCCTTCCATAGCTGCTTCATAAATGTATAAAAACGAAGCAATGCTGCCCTCACCAGGGATAAACTTGTCTTTGAACGTCAGTTTGAATGAACTAAAATCACCCCCAGTAAGGGTATGAATAGCTGGAGCTTCTGTTTCTGGGGTTTCAGAGCGATAATTTAACTGGTCAAAGGTGTGCAAAAGGTGATCAAACTGGTCTTGCATGGCTTCTAACTGAGTTTTCATTTTGGAGAGGGCTTCTTGGGGCCCAGATTCACATAGTCTCAAATGAGCTTTGATCTCTAATTTGTGATTAACAAGATCTTCTACTTGACTCTCCATTGCATTGACTTGGAAATGGAGTTGTGACAACAGCGAACTTAGGTTTAATTGAGCAGTTTCCATGGCTTCCATACGTTTCTTCAGCTCTTCTTTCATATGTTTACACCCTTCATCGTCACAAGGGTGTGAGCTTGGGCCTTGTACTCCATCCTTGATCTGCTCATACTTCCGCTCAACCTGCATTAATTGACTAAATACTAACTTCAACAGCACAGGGCTTTCTAGCGAAACTTTTACCACTTTTGCTTCAGTTTCACATTCATTCAGGCGTTGTGCCAAATATTTGGTATTTTCAAATGAAGCTTTGAGAGCTAGCTCCTTTTCTAGCTGAACAACCTTGGCCGCAAGAGTGGAGGTGGTGCTAGATGGTTCAAGCAACAGACGGCGTTTGAGCTCATCAACACGCGAAAAAACCTGAGTTAACTGTCGCTCCACCACAGCCACACGCTGTTCATATTCCTCTTGAGGGACGGAGTCAGGGGCTAAAAGGTCCTGGTGCGTTTGCTCATTGTGCTTTTCAAGTTCATTAGCCAACTCCTCCAACAATGAGCGGGTGCTAGCGGTGGAAGCGTTCAGTTCATCTCTAAAGATCTTCATGGCCTCCTCGACATACTTTACAATCCCAGTATCCATGGTAGTAAGTTGATCATGCAGCTGAATGATGAAATTGCGATTAGCTTCCACACCAGATCTGACTGCTCCAAGATGTTTGGAAGTCAGTTGGTACAACTTATCATAGGCTAAATTCAGAGCTGCATGGGTATCTAGGTGTTGATGTAGCTCTTTGTGATGTCCAGCTAAGAGATGCATCATGTGGACCAAGGCGGGGTGAGCAAACTTGCATACGTAGGTGGTCAAATTTTTAAGCTGGCTATAGGTCTCTGGGAGGACACTAGTCTCATAGAGAAACAAGTGGCGTTCCTCTACCAATGATGCTCGTTCATGGGATGCATTGTTGCCAGGGTTAAGGATGCCATGAGTAAGGTCTCTCACAGCTTCAGTGGCTGGCCAGGTGATGCGGAGAGACTCAGGTATTAATATGCGCTCAAATCGTTCTTCTCCAAACATCAAAGTGGTAGGGCTGTCCATTCAATCCTCATCTTCAGCCCCTTCCTCATTTTGCACCCAACGGGTGACACTCTCCATTGCTTAAATACTTTATCAAAGTATACAGGGTGATCCCCTGTAGTGAGCACCAGTTTGTGGGATCCGCCAATAGATACCACAAATTATTCTTAAAATATATGAAACTTTTTTTTAAATTAAAAGTAATAATAAACGCTTTTTTAAGTTTTTTATCTTTTTTATTGTTTATGCGGGGCAAGCCAAAAAGCTCCTCTATTTGATACTAGTATTTCATATTTAAACTAGTTCAAATCTTGGGGCCATGGGAATTTGAGGCTATAGTATTAAAAAGCTGAGTTGTCCAAATTAGGAAATATAGGCTTTTGGCCTATCAGAATGAGGGTAAATATTTTGTGGCAAAACCAACCTGTGTGGTAATGATTTGATAAATTGTACCCAATCACCAGCGGGTAAAATCTTCTCACCTTGGGGGAGAACAGACCCAAATGGTTATGATTTGTTAAATTGCATCCAATGTAAAAATGTCTCACTTGGGGGAGAACAGAATGTGGTAATGGACACCTTAAATTCGGCCAAGGAGTTGGAGCAATCCTACTATCAGTTCTTACCTTATTAAACCGATTTTGATTATAAAACGGATTTTCTCAATGGATAGGGTTCCACTGTGAATCCGCCAAGGTCTTTTCGCCGTTGGTACTCATATCCTTGTTAACCATATTATTGTTTGAAGATCAAACATGTAATTGGCCAATCATTGTAATGAATTTGGGGGCATTCTTACCTCCAACATTCTTTTTCAAAAGTTGAGAAGGAGAATGTCTGACAATGAGTGTTGAACTAGCCCAACAACCGGAACTTGACCTGGATGTAGGTCCTTGGTGATGGTTGATTCTTCAGCCTCCCAGACCTAATATCTAGTTTGCTGGCCAATTTCATTCTCAGTACATCAGTTCAGCTTCTGCAATCGGTTATCAGTGATGATTAACTTGGTGTTCCAGGTTATTTTGGGAGTTGAGGTGGCGCTGGCAACATTGGAAGATTCATCTAGAGTCAAATATGTTGTCATTTGCCAATATCAAATGGAGGGAGGATATCCTTTAATTGATACTCTCAAGAAAACCTAAGGTCGCAGCTCCATTACATCCCTCGTTTCCCCTTCAGGCCTTCTGTCTGATTTTCCTGAATAATTGATGCACTATTAGGGTATTTTTGATTCTGAGAAGGCGGATCATCTTCGTCCACACACCAATTTGAATTGTGATTCCGTATGACAGTACAGTTGGTGAATATCAACTGCCCATTTCATCCCCACACAGTGGAGGAGTAGATTGCGCTTAACACTTGGTTAGATGATATGCTTAAAAAATGGTGGTTGTTTAAGGAGACATCGCCAGTCACATCTCCCATCATCTTTGCCAAAAAAGCTGATGGTTCCCTCCGTCCCTTTGTGGATTATGGACATTTAAACAAAGTTAGGGTTCATGATCCTACCCCCTGCCCCTGGAGAAGATGATCAGCCAAGAAATCGCCAAATCTCATGTGTTCTCTAAATTGGATCTCAGTAATGCCATCAACCAGATTTGGGTAATGGAAGAGCAAGAATGGCTAACAACGATCTGGACAAAGCGAGGCATTTTCCAATTCCACATTTTGCCTTTTGGGCTGAAGAATGCGCCCATCTACGTTTCAATGAATGATTGACAGTGTACTGGGCAATCTTCAGTTCACTTGTGCGGTTGCATATATTGACAACACTCTGGTTCACTCCTCAACTCCTGAACAACACGCTATTGACTTTGAAGTTGTTGTGGCTGATTTGCACAAGGCGGGCTTGTTTTTCAAGCCTTCCAAATGTGAGTTCTATAAAGAGGAAATTACCTTTCTTGAGAACCTCATCCTTAAGGATGGCTACACAATTCCTCCCAATAAGTTAGATGTTATCCGTGAATGGCCTACTCTAACAAGCCGGAAACAATTACAAAGTTTCTTGAAAACCATTAGTTTTCTAAAAAAAATTTCCCCAGCTTTCTCCCAGTTGGCTGCCCCGCTCTAAACCCTCTCCAGCAAGAAAGCACCATTTCGTTGGACGCCCGAATGCCAGCAGGCGTTTGAGTCAATCAAAGAAGTGTTATTATCCCCTCCCATCCTGAAACATGCGAATCCTGCAAGCCATATATTGTTGCATGCGATGCCTCCTCAGTGGCAGTGGGGGCAGTGCTGCTCCAAGAGCACAAGGGCTTGGAACACCCAGTTGCCTACTTTTCCTGAAAATTTACTTCCATGGAGCAATCCTGGGCCATCTACGATAAGGAGTTGGCAGCCATAGCATGGGCATTGACTCATTGGCAGTACCTGTTACAGGGTGCCCAGCATGAGTTAATTGTTTGCATGGATCACCAAGCTCTCTTGTATTTCCATAAACCCCAAAATTGGCTCATTGGCAAGCTCGTACCTATCAGGACTTGTGCAGTTTCAATTTCATATATATATTTGTAAAAGGTGCGCTTAATGTACTTTCCCAATTTTCTCAGCCGCAACCCCGCCCACTGTTCCATGGAATCAGAGGAAGTGGACCTCATTACTGTGATTCCTGCTGCTAAAATTTTAGTGATTGTTACCCCTGTTGTCTCTTCTGCCGCCCTTGCTCCTGACGCCCCACTCGTTGCTCAGGTCTTAGGTGGCCAAATGACCTTTCCCAAAGGGGTGGAGTTATTCGAGCAATTGTCCCTCCAAAATCATAAACACTCTCTGTACTCATTGGTGGAGGGCCTCATTTATTTCTGGTCGCAAGTTTGGGTTCCCCCTCTCTTCAGAGCCAGGGTATTTCGCGCGCATCATGTCCCCCCCACAATCAGCCATCCAGGCAATAAGAAATGAATTAACTTGATCAAGCAGACCTACAATTTTGCGGATTTAACTAAAGAAGTTCTGGTCTGGATCACCAATTGCATTACTTGTGCTTGGGCTAAGTTGGATCGCTCTGGTAGAAATGGGCTTCTGCACCCTTTACAACAGGCGTAGGGTCCATGGAGATTGGTGTCCATAGAGTTTATTGTTGAACTCCCCTGCTCTAACAGGTTTACGGCGGTGATGGTGGTGGTGGATCATTTCACTAAGTTTTCTCTTTTTATTCCCTGCGCTTCCATGATTATGTCAGAGGAAACTTTTTGTCTCTTTGTGTGCCACATGTTTTCAATGTTTGGTCTTCCACAGGAGATCATCAGTGACCGTGGTCCACAGTTCACAGTGCAGTTCTGGAGTGAACTCTTATCCATTTTAAAAATCTCATCCTGTCACTTCATGGCGTATCATCCCCAGTCTGATGGGCAGACTGAGTGAGTTAATTAAGTTCTCGAACATTACCTGCACTGCTATGCTGCAGCTCCACAGGACACCTGGGCTAACGACCTTCCCCTCGCTCAATTCACCTACAACAATGGGACTCATGCTTCCACGGGGTTTTCTCCATACGAAGCGAAGTTAGGATTTAATCTTTCCTTTTCAGTTGGACCCTGCTTGTGCCCCGAGGTCCAAGCTGCCACGGATCATGCTGAACATATTAGGTCTACTCAATCCTTAGTGTGGGAACACCTCACCAAAGCTATTGTAGACTACAAGTGGTTTGCGAATCATAAGTGACACCCAGGTCATGACATAATGATGGGCTCCTATGTTATGCTCAATAAGCGTCATTTGAGAATGCAAGTGTCCTCCTGCAATTTTGAAAGTAAGCATTCGGGCCCCCATTTGTTGGAGGAAGACTTGGACAATGGTGCGTACCAGTTAAAACTACCATCCCGTTGATAACAGCACCCCATCTTCCACATTTCCCAGTTTTCACCTTTTAAAAGTACTGTTCCTGTGGATCATAAGCCGATAGTAATTGAAAATGTGGAGGAGGCTGAAGTGGAAAATATCCTAGCATCCTGCAAGTCCCATCAGTCCGTTCAGTATCTCGTGGCCTGGAAAGGCTATCTGGCCTACAAAAACAGTTGGGTTAAATCCCACGATTGCGCTAACTGCATAAAACTGGTTGATGCATTTCATGAATCCCACGCCAATGCTCCCCACCCCCCCCCCCAAAAAAAGCCACGACTATAATATTGATCAAGTTACCCAAAGCGCACAAGAATGGGGACCTCATGCAGTTTCAAGGTGGTGGTACCTTTCCTTTGGAAAAAGGAAAGGGTAATGTAAGTACTTAGGAATGTCCCTGTGTGTTGATCGGACTCTCTTCCCATTTCCAGATAAAAAGGTTCTAAAAAGGGTGGCTGTACCCCTCATTACCAAGGGTGACCTCGCCCATGTGGTAGACAAGTGCTGGGTAACCACTCACTCTCTTAGGATCCCTCCCCTGGTGCCCTCGCTCACCTTGGCCAAATTTGTCCACTGGATCAGGGAATTATGCGCCAAAAATACCTGAACTGAAGTCAATTGGTCCAAAAATGATTGTAAACAAATCCAATGATCGGAAACCGCATAGTCATAAAGGGATAAAGATTGATTCATCGGCCAGAATTGCCAAGGGTTTTGATTTAACCAACAGTTTGATTGTTAAAATTAACCCCCTCTTAAAATTGTTGGGGATGATCCCCAACATGCAGGTAGTAGCATCGGATAACATTGATAATAGTTCAAAGCTCCCTTTCAGATAATTGGGAGTTGCAGGTGATGCAACGCTTTTGACCAAATGAATGGCCCAGCGACCAGGCATGGGTGGGTTGGGCATCCCGAACCTGTTCCCAACCAATTGGGACCACCCCTACATGGGGTGGCCCTGGGGGATTCTCAATGCTTTTTGGGCCAGACACTGTCACGCTAACCTTCAGAAATTCAGTTGAGCCTCAGTTTGGGCGTTCAAGGTCAAACCAACAGTGATTTGCCTGCTGCTGAATACTTCAATGTTGTTTCCTAATGAGCTTATATGCCCACATTCCCAATTAATTCTCCAGTTAGGTCAAACTTGAGGGACCAAACCCCTGCTTGTTCCCGCATCAATCAAACACTGATCAGTTACATTGCACTGAGGAAATTTTTGGTCAATTTTCTTCCTTTAATTTTCATCAAAAAATCCTCTCCCCAATTTAGTTTTTTATATGTAGTAGAATAAGCCGCCCTTTCCGCTGGCACTCACACACCCCTCAGGGCTAACGCTGTATTTTTCTGGTATTTCATTATGTTCCTGTACAAGATTCTGGCTCATTGGCAAAATTCCTCTCTAGTTTCATATCCGTCATACCGGCAGCAGTGCCTTTGGAATTCTGGTTTGTCATTTGGGTGCTCCAGCACCTAGGCTGGCAGGCCAGTCTAATTCTAACTTGCTGTTTGCCTGATAAGTTACATCACAATTATGTCAGCAGCTTTGCAATTTATCTATCAACTTTTGCATTGGGTTTCTTCCCACTAAAAATCAATTTTGCTTATTGTAAATTTTCCATATTCTGGTCTACAATTTCCTACTTACTCTAATCCTCATCAACTAGAAACTCCACAAAAGTTTGATCAGATGCAATAAAAGTTTAGCCTAATATCTCATATTCTTCACCATTTAGCTTTGGAATATTGATTAACAAGTGCTGAAACCATGGGCAGGTGCTGTTTTAAGTAGGGATGAAGCACCATATGCATTGCAATATGCAGCTGAAATCTCGTAATACTTTCACGCCAAACAGAATTTGTGCTTCCAGGAAAATTAATCAGCAAAATTGGATAATGTTTCATCCATCTTGAATTGGCTTCCTATAAATTCCAGTTTATGGCTAAAAATGCATTCATGATTACCAAATTTGGTCATGATTGCTTCTTTGGCATCACTGTATGTCCAATCAACCCCATTAATGATGGTGTAACCCTAGATTTTGCCAAGCTGTGTCTAAACAGTACCTTACAGCTACTGTTTTTTGTCAGTCGCCATATTCAAAAATCATCACTTTGAATAATCAGAAAAATTCTGGAGCATTATCCCAATAAAAAACTAGTAATTTCACCGTATCCCAAAATTCTTCTGTCACCACTATATCAGAAGATATTCGCCCAGTAACCCTTCAAACTATTAGGGTATTTTTTGCACTTCATTTCCAAAAGTGCTGCAAAGATCACAGGCATGTTTCTTGATGTTGCTTTTTCCCAACTAAAATTTCTTCATTTTCATCATTATCAAACACATTTGCTTCTCTGGCTGTGCACAGCTGCACTTGTGATGTCCTAGATAATTTAACAAAATCAAGATGTACGTTACATCCGCTTGAATATAGCAACATCATTCTCTATCCGCTTCTCTAGAAGTAGTCTTGATAGTATATTCTTTAATTAATTCATTTTTCTTCACTTCAAAAAGCGTGATTTTACTTTTTAATTATTATTGACCTTCTTCACAAGTTCTAATTCCTCATTAACCTTTGTTACTCATTCTGCCAATGTGTTAAGATCATATTTAACTTTCCAAATCTAGCGTATTCTTTGTTAACCATATCTAGTTCTGCCCATATCAACAAAACTTCATTTTTGTATGACATTCCGCCAATAATATCTGATGTAATCTTTCTTTTGAAAACTCAACTATTCCTGTAGTGAGCACCAAATGTAAACTTTTTATGGTTTACTGCACAGGTTCAAAGAGTTCATTAGAAAGATTTTTGATTAATTCATATGACTGTTAAATTTTATAGGTTTTCTGATTACTCTCTGCTAATAACCCCTTAGATATATTAAATGCACAGGTTCGTTGTTGTGAATTTCTCCACGTTTTTTAATAGTGAAATATGACATATTCTTTTGGTAATTTATGGAGACTAATATCCATAGTTGAATTGAAGTGCTAGAATTCAGCTAACGCTTGGCAAATATTTCCTCTCAAAACACTTATGATGTCCTGAATAGGGATTCATTCCCTGGTACTGCCTAACATGATCTACGCTCAGATCACGTTTACGGTTTCTCTTTGATGACACACTTGTTAGCAGCAATCCCCAATTTGATTCAGCTTCTCATTTCTGGATCCCCACTCAGATCCTTAATCTTTATCTTAAAGTGTCTCTAATTAGAGCACACAGCAATATTTTCCTTGAGAAAGAGTAGAACTTAAAAATGGATTCTGCTAAAGTATACTACACTAATACTCTGGTAAAAGTGGTGGGTAAAGAGGTGTTTTTTAATGAATTCTTTAGGTAATTTATAGTGGGAATTTGGTGCCCAACCCTCAGTTGGCACCTCCTCAATAAAATGACAGCTGTTACCATTGAATTACAAATCCTCATCTCAGCAGCAATGGTCTTCCCCATCCTGGCTAGGATTCCTTTATTAGATATCCTTGAGACCTAAAATGAACAGTCAGAAAACATGTCCTAACATTTTCCACTCAATCCCAGTGAACCAACCATATTTGGCAAGCGACCTGCTTAGGTAATGGGACTTGTTACCTATTAATGCAGGTCACTCACCAACTGATCGATTCTCTAGTTGCAGGCGGCATCACTCGCCTTGCAACTTGATCCTTAAATTTTCAAAATTGGTTGGTGGTGAAACCTGACCAATTCCTATTGGTACACCTTATTCATGATCAATTATTAGATGCCCCTATTTTGTCAGCAACTATTCCCAATGTGATCTTAAGCATTCGTATAGATCAATCCTCAATGGATACAAACCAGGTGAATAACCTTAAATTTCCTGAACATTGTTACCCCAAAATAAGGGTCAACACTATCCAATTTATTTTGCTTTAAGTAATTTTTCATAGCAATCCCTGGTAATCTAGTGAGCTGGGAATATGGGCAAAAATCCCAACACATTCCCCCTCTTGCCTAGATTTCAAGCGAGAATAGGATTGGTACATGAGAATACCGCTATGGACACCTGGTCAAATACTTCTTGGGTTCAAGAGGAGTATGGTCAAACAGAACTCAACGCTGCTTGGGACAACCTTCAGCATATGGCTCTCTTTCTCTTCCTCCTCGATACCACCTACTCAGAGCATGGTCTTCACGACCTTCTGTCATGCTGGGCTGATCAATTTACTCATGACAATATTAAACCCCAGGATCTGGTTTTTCCCCATTAGGGCATATGACCCATTGTCATATTCAGGATTCCTGATCCAGAGTCCTAAATTTCCTGATTTTCTCCTCACCCTCAACAGGGGATTATTACCACCAATGTTCATTTCACAGCGCAATTAAGAATGCTCATTTATGTTTTCCTTTATTATTTTTCTTCTCATAACCTCTTGGTTTATATCATTATTAATTCTTCTCTAGAGAGCTTATCCCATTAATTTTGAGATTAATTTCTTCAAAATTAGAGCTTAATTTATTTCAGAGTACAATCTGTCAACTATCCTATAAGTCCGACATCCCCCTCTCATCCAGCTCATATGTCAAGTTTTAAATCTAGGTACCAACAGCTGCTCAATAGCTTATCTGATAAAGATCTTTGGCTCTTCCAGTTGATGTGTCAATATGCGCACTGTAACTCTTCTATGGTCCTTCCAGGACTCATATTCCCAGTCAAGTACCCATAGCCAGTCCTTCCATGGAATTACTAGAAATGGCAACCAACCCCAATGAAACCAGGTTAGCGATTGTCTCAAACAACTTACAACCAATCTTGCCTCTGTCATCGATTCTTGAGTTGATTTTGAAACTCTCCTGGATTTGGATCCCTTCACAGATACTCCTAACGTCATCATCAAAGCCTCATGAAGCAATTCCCTTCGTTCTCAATAATTCATTTCTTGCTGGATTGGACTTGCTTCCAGAGTTCCTCTTCCAACTTGGACAAAATTACAAGCCAGCTGTCTTGTCCACTGAACTAGCAATTGGCAACAGCATACATTTTTGAACACACCTATGCAGAATTAAGGGCCAATTCACTGAGTTTTTCCATAGCTCTGAACTCTTCCAATCTTTAAAACATCCTATATCGAGATGTTGCAGCCTATGCTCTTTGCTTTTCTGGCCAAGTTCTTCAAAGTTGGGCCACAAAGCTTCAAGCTTCTTCAATATTCCATCGCTCGTCATGCTTCAGCTTCTGAGAAGCTTGTATTTTTCACTTTCAGGATGCCATTCACTCCTTGCATGACTATCTCATTTCTGGTGCATCCGTTGGTATCTTCCACTGATGGCTTTATTGGGGGCATGATTTGGCAACCTCGCCTAATATCCCTTGCTTGATGCTGGCCCATATATCAAATGTTCTTGAAGCCCATCGGCAAGCACTCAAGACCAATCTTTTAGCTCTGATGCCATTTTGGGATTAATTGGGGTTATACACCGACTACCTCTTCTAGTACTGTTGCTTTCCTCCCCGCTCTGGGGTATCACATTTGGCATCTTCTGACATTTCAATTTTTCTTCTAGTCACTTTCTTTCATGAATCTGCATCCACTCAACAAACTTGCTTTCATGTAGGTCTAGCCCTCACTAGCGTCCATTCAAGCATAGAATTTCAATGGGTTATTTACTCCTACTGAGATCCATCCTCCCTCCCCCAAGAGGCGACATAAGCGGAATCATTCTCAAATTGAGGATAACCAATAAAAAAAAGTATAAAAATATATCATTTTTTTTCTATAAATTTTTAATAGAATTTTTTTCATATTTTTATCAATCTTTATCTTTTTCTTCTTTTAAGGGTACTTTACCTTTTTTAGTTCTGCGGTCCAACTTTTTTATTTTATTCCCCAAACTGGTTTTTAGGTATACTTAGACCTAACAGTTTTCTATGGTTCAAAGGTCTTACTTTTTTAAGACTTAACCATTTAGTTTGGTTCAGCGGTCCTTTTTTGGACTTAACCAAATCATTAGGACATAACCAACCTAATGGTTCAGCAGTCCTTCAGGAACTCTTATTATTATTTTTTCATTGATTGCTTTAAATACTTAGCATGGACTTGATTTACTATCCTTCCATCTAATAGGTTCTTGATGGAGTAGGCATCTGTTGCTGTCTTGGTGATAATCTTGAACGGACCTGAACACAAAGCAAATAATTTGGTTCTTCTTCCAAAATTATGCGTATCATAATAGGCAACTCTTTTACCTATTTGAAATTCTGCTAAGGCCGGTTAGTTCTTATCATCCATCATTTTCACTTGAATCATTTTCTTCAAAGCAGTATTGAATGCTTGCAATTGCATTTTAATCAAGATATTCATCAATTGATTCAGGTACTGCTAAGCACTCATCCCCAAAGTTGGTTCCACCAACAAATATAAAATTTGGATTAACGCAGCTTTTCTTCCATATAGTAACTCAAATGGCGTTTTTCCTGTAAACATATTATGTCTGATATTGTAGGCAAAAATCTCTGAACTCAGGTATTTTCCCACATGCGGAAGTTTTCCAGTGATCAGCTTCCTATTGTGGCCAGAATCCCATTCACTTGTTCTACCAGTCTGTTCACCTTGGCCGGTAGGGTACAGACATGACTCCTCAGATCCCCATTATTTAATTTGATTGTGGAATCACATGAGATGTGAGATTTGTCCCATTGTTGCTAAGAAGGACCTGTGGGCATCCATGTTGGTATACTACTTGATCTAGGATGAACTTCAAAGTACTGGTAGCATCTACTTTCACCAGGGCCTTTATCTCAACACATCTTGTCAGATGGTTAATTTCAACTGTTATGTACAAACTTCCCCTGTGCTCATTGTCAGCGGTCCCATCACATCAATGGACACTGTATGCCAAAAAATCCAGGGCGGACCAGTCAGTATCCAGTCATACTCTTATGTGGCTTGTGCAACTGGCACTCCACAAAGCAAGCCAGATAGTCCGTGACATCATAGTCGATTGACTCCCAGTAGTACTGGCGAATATGGTCAGTCATTTTTCTCAGGCCTCCATGCCCAAAAATCTTATGAGTGGCTTAAACAATAGCCACTCATTCTGACAGCTTTGGGAATAGTAGTTGCTTCCCAATGAACATCTTGAAAACTTGTCCATCAATGGTATCGGTGTTTTTCATCACTTTTTTAAGTGTACCTTGGATTTCTTGGGGCTCATTCCCAATTTCTCTGTCGAAAATTCTCTGGAATAGCTCATCCGCCTGCTGGTATACTATCTGGACCATTGGTAACCATGATAAGCCATCCACATTCTGATGAGAAGCCCCCGCTTGTTGGACAATATCATAATTATAAGCCTGTAACTTTAGTGCCCATTAGGCCAGTCATCCTTCTGGTCCTTGTAGTTTGTGAAGTCAACACAACAAGGAGTGATCCATCACCACTTCGAAGTGCATTCTATGAATGTACACTCAAAACTATTTACAGGTTTAAATGATCACAAGGAATTCATGCTCAGTTACAGTGTATTTCCTTTCAGCGGCTGAGAGTGTCCAGCTCACATACGCCACTGGATATTCATACCCAAGTTCATCTACTTGACTCAATATGGCGCCAATCGCCATCAATGAAGCATTGCTTTGTATAAAAAATTCTTGACCAAAATTCTAATATTCCAAAATTGGAGAATATATCAAGTACTGACATAACTCATCGAAGGATTAATGTGCTTCTTTATTCCAAATGAATCCTTTTTTTATATCCTTTAACAGATGGAATAGGGGCTCAGCAATTTTGGTAAAATCCTGAATAAATCTTCTATAGTGTCTGACCATTCCAAGGAACACTTGTATATTTTGGACACTCTTCAACACAGCCATTTGTTCTATGGCTTTGATCTTCTGGGCTTGCAGCTGCAGTCCACTTGAGTTGGTCATGAATCACAGGTATTGCAACTCTTTCTTGAAGAAGTGACACTTCTTTGGCTTAATCTTCAGGTTGTCCGCAGATATTCTCTTGAATACTTCCTCCAAGTGGTGCAAATGGTCAGTAAACGTACTACTGAAAACATTTTTATCTTCCAAGTACACCAGGACGCATGACAACTTCAAGTCGTTTAGTATTGCATCCATGGCCCTCTAGAATGTTGCAGGTGCAATGCACAGACCCTGGGGCATCCTCATCGGTTGATATAGCCCCTTCGCGGTGATAATTATGCATTTTTCTTGGTCTTCTCTTTGCAAATCGTTTTTCAATATCCCATTATCAGATCCATTGTGGAGAAATACTTTGCTTCTCCCAAACAATCTAGCACATCATGGATTCTTTGTGGTAGGTACAATTCCTTCTTCATAATCTTGTTCAGCTTCCAATAATCAATCACCACCTGATTAGAGCCATCCTTCTTCTTCACGACAAGAATTGGGCTTTCCCAGGGACTCAACAACGGAACTAGAAGCCCATGCTTCACTTAGTTTTCTGATTTCTTCCTACAATACCACTTCAGCCACCTTCAACCATTTAATCAGTATCATCCTTATTGTCAAATTTTCCCGGGGTTCAACCTTGTGGATCACATCTCTTGCGCATCCCAAATCATGGTCATCCAGAGCGAATACTTCCTTATACTTTTTGAACAATTTGAGCACCTTCTCTTCTGTCTCTCCATTAGATCAGTGAGTATCTCTCAATTAACAAATAGAATGATACTCTTGGTGCCCCGGCCAGTAATCCCATTTCATCAAGGGTCCCAAAATCGTGGAATTTCCACAGTTTGGCCGTCAGGACTAGGTGAACAAATGTAATGATCTGATTTATCTCCATCTTCATCAGTTTTTTTTGCTTGAAGTTTCCAGGAGAACTCGAATTTCTCCATGGCCTAGCATTATTATTCCAGGAGCCATCCAAGGCTCTACTTTGGACTTCTTCCGGGGCTTCTGACCTCTCCATATAGCAGCTTCAGTATCTCTAATGTCAACCCTATGTCAACTATTATTTGTGATCCCAGTAATATAGTTCTCGTATTCTTAATCCTTAGTGGAATTCCCTAATTTTCTAGGATTTCTGTCAGCATCTCTCGTCACTTCTGGCCAACTAATTGGTGTCAAATTGGGACAATGCCATCGTTGTATATCATTTTGATGAAGTTACTTCTCCTACTTAGTAAATCTTTCCCTTCCTTCTGAATGACCAATGGTAACATCTGACCCAATATGGTCAACGTATTGTCCTCAAAGTTAGTTTTACTCCATACTTTCATGGAAATTATGTCCTGATCAGAATGTCATAGTTTTGGTTGGCCAAAACTATCACTGGAGCAGACACCACCAAGAATTCAAATGGAAGTGGCAGAGCACTATATGCTCCACATGAGATGGTGGTATTCAGCCCAGCTGTCCCATACTTTTTCTTGTGGTGCAAGTCAGGCGAGAACATCATCCTTTTCAACAACTTGTTAAGATATTAATAATGGGCGCTCCACTGTCAACAATCGCCCTCACCCCTAAATTATTCACTAGTATATCTATATATGTACACTCAGAGTATTGTAAGTTAGTACTTACTGAGTGTATAATGGCGTTATTAGCTGAATTGAGGGTGTGAATTATTTGTGCCAATAAATTGGGGAATGATTCCTTGATCAAGATAAGACAGATTGACAGGTTTGCCAATTCTAATTGAGCTTTGGTCAATTCTTTGGGATTATCTGCAGCTTGAATCTTGTCTGTTAGTTGTCAGGCATATGGTCGAGCAACTTCTTTATTTATCTCAGGGTCAATCCCCTTCACCCCAGATCTTGTTACCACGTTCACATCCAAATTGACTACTTGATACAGTTGATTATGCACATCTTCATCCATGAAAAGATCAAAGATGTCAATTTAATTGTGCATAATATTGGGAGGAACAGGTTTCTCTGCAGCTCTAGACTGTTCCCCGTCTAGGCCACAGGCCCTCTTTCTGACACCTTTGCAGTCGCAGACTCTTTCACTTTGACCACTTTAATTTGATCTTTAAGTTTCTTGCAGTGCACAGATAAATGTCCCTTGCCTATGCAGTGGTAACTGACTTTCTCCTTCTTATATCTCTGTTTTAAGCCTTCAGGATTATTCACCACACAGTTTCATTTTTCATCTCCTAAGCGCCATCTCTCCCCCTCATGGAAATCGAATTTTGTACTGGATTCAATTTGAAACTTCTATTTGGGGCATCAAAGGTAGCTCCCAGGAAGTCCAAATTGTCTACCTTCTGAGAGGCGGTAATTTCTGTTGTGTACATGGAAGACATCATCCAATGCAAATTGCAATAGGGCAAAGGGCTGCTTGTAGTGCAATTTGGGAATTAAAAATCATACACACTTTTGCTCCAACCAGGATTTGCGATTACTGGTAAAAATGATTGGCAATGCTTTCTAAGGATTCACCTTTATGGAATTGAATACTAATAAACACTTGTTTGCACTTCAACATGTACGTTGGGCTTCAAAATTCCTTCATAATGGCCACTTTGGCCTCTACGTATTACCAGCTGTCCCCCATTAGATGGGACAACACTAGATTTTGAAAATTAAGTATAATGATTCTGATATGACCGGATGATAAGCCCTAAGTCAATATGGTGGAAGGATAGAATCTGCTGAGTTTGATATGATTATGATTATCTGAGTGCCTCAAAATGAGGCGATATTGGGTTGTTGGAAAATCGCTTTAAATTAGGTGATCGTGAAATTAATAAATGAAGAATTGATGGGACTAATGATATATGGCGAAGTGAATCACTAAGCCATGAAAGTGGTATCATCCAAAGATGCTACAATATGAGCAAGATGAGATGGTTGAGAAAGGAAGTTGTTAATAGTTTAGAGGAGCGGAACAGCGAGGATCCGCTGTAGCTAATATATTGTATAAAAAAGAGTATAGTTGGAGCAAGTGCTCCATAATTATTAAATAAGTTTATTTCTGTTTTCCAAGGGCAACAATCCTCATATCGCTAATACTATTGCTTAGTGGGTCGAACCCTGTACAAAATGATTTATGGCGTATCTTAACAATAATGCCAATATTATGACAGTAATGCTCACTACAGGAGGGCCATTGATCAATCAAATACCTAATAAAAGTTCCTCAGTCGCTAGTCATGTCATATCAGGCTTGTTTTGGTAAAGAATCATCTCAAAACACTGCAACTGCTGAATATGCAGAACTCAAGCTTTCCCTGGACGCTGTTCTTATATGTAAGAAGGAGTTTCTGCATGAATGTTGTATCAATAAGCTGCCTCAGTTTGATCATGATGGGAACGTCCATGGATTCTTTAAACGATATGAGTTTATAATAGAAGGATCTTCAGATCGGCGTAAAGCCAAATTACTAATGTCCACCCTGGATGTTAAAAGCGCTGACCAAGTTAATTGCTATCTTCCAAACAGTTCCGTTACCTATCAAAAAGTGAAGGATACTGTGCTGTGGGTGTTTGGAGGAACTTCAAAATTGGCACATCAGAAGGCTGAATTTCTAACCATTAGGTTTCACCATAATGAGACCCTCACTGCATTTACTGATCAATTTTCAGCATAAGCACATGTGTTAATTTGGGGCAGGAGTTTTAACTGAATGTGACATAAGCATAGCGCTGACCTCCGCTGTATAACAATACTGTGAGCTTTTTAATGCCTTGGCTTCATATTTAGAGGTTGACGTACCTTTGCTTAAACTTGTTCAAATTCTACACCATCTATCCGCTACCTTCCCTCCACCCAATATAGAGCGAAAACCTATTTCCTTCGCTGCTAGCCTTGTTAATTTAGATGAATTATCCCTCCCTTATCAGCGTCCAGTTGGCAAACCTGGCCTTATTATCATTACAAGCCTTGCTTCCAACTAAGTTACCAACAGCAGTCACCTATCAGGAGGGGCCTAGTTACACTGTTTGATACCAGCCCAACTTTTGGGGTGGCCCATTTTACAACAATCAAGGATGCAGGTTTAATGGGGTTAATTGCTTTTCGTGCTGTTGCTCTGGGCACCTGGCTAGGAGTTGTCATAATTGACAGGTTCAGTACCTAACATGGGAGCAGTATAATCAGGGAAAGGTCAGAGTGGAGTAGAGATGAAACTTTCTACATCTGCTATTCTGACTTAAAACGTCCCACTGAACCTATTCCTATACAGTCAGCGGAAGTTTCTCAGTATGTTGATGCCTTTCTATATCAGCAGCCAGTTGGAGGGATAAATGTGCTGACACAAACGCAATTCATGGAGATAAGGAAGCAGGATCCCAGAAGCAAACAAAGCCTTATGCTTGTCAATTGTTCGTTTACCTTTCTACAGATGAACCAGATCCACTAGCTGATTTACTTCTCTTAAAAGGGGTAAACGCGGCCCTCCCTGTGGACAGTATTGTAAGAGAATACCCTAAAATGGGGAAGGGTATTATGAGCTTCCTTGAAAAAAATATCAGTTAAATGTCCATGTTTTAAAACAATCAGCTGCATCTTACTCTGAGTGTACTTACTGTGACACTGTTGTCACAAAAACCCGAGTTTGCGCAATAATTGATATGGGTGCCCAGTCAACATAGTGTCCACAAAGTTGGTGTCAAAGTTGGCATTAAAGCCTGATGTGGAGAATCATATGGTGTATGGGACCGCAGGCGCAGAAAGCACAGTCTCTGAAGGAGCATACAGTGCGCTACCCTTGTGGTTTGGGTCAATTGTCATTGTAGCCTTAGCTATAGTGTTATCAAACAATAACTATGACCTGTTAATTGGAACTGCTTTCATGCGCCACTTTGGGGCTGTTGTTGATATGACAGTGGAAACATTTAAAATTCTGGGGCAGTGGATACCAATCTACTTCACTTCCAGTGGAATACCAAAGGATCCTGTACACATGAGTCATATTAACCTTGCATATGGTTATGGGGTGGTTTCAGTTTGCTATCATCGACTAAAGAGTAAGACATGGGCCCTTACTCACTAAAACTATGAATAGCAAGGGCTACCGCTTAGAGCTTCCGGCCTTATATCTATTCCCTCTGGACACCAAGTAATCATAAGCACTGAGTTAGAGATGGAAGTGCCTGCTGGACTAAATGAGGAGGTCATTGGGCCCTAACAGCAATCATAGCTCAAGACCCACATGGCCCCTATGTAAAAACCGCGGGGTTTTCACTGGTGCACAGGTTCAATTAACTATTGAATCTAGGAATAAATATGAATTTGCTAATTGTATGAACACAATTAGCCTAGTTGAGTTCGGATAATTGGGTAGCTTCATCCCTGCTCTGGCAATATAAAGGTTCAAGTGACTTCAGCCTCACTCTGGAAATATATAAGGATTCAAGTGACTTTGGCCTCACTCTGGCGTTGACACTTAGACAGGAAGTACTTCTTCACAACTTCACTTTGAAGTAAACAATCAACAATTGAAAACAATAAAGTATTTACAGTACTAAGGTGTTTATTATTAATAAAATGAGGGAATATTTATAGGGTAAAATGGTGAAGGACATGTGTTAGGGGTATTCGTGGTGTCAGAATTTTGACTATGGGATCTACTAGTTGGTAGGCTAACCAGTATGAAGACTGGTCAGCCCTTGCCATTTTACCTTAGGCGTCAGGGCTAGCAGCGCTGGCTAACCCCTTGGCGTTTCACCCGCGCCATTCAGGGATCCCCTAGCCTAAACTACAACCAACGAATTAAGTAATAAACTTATAACAAAAGTTAGATTAGGCAAAGGAAAGTATTAATTGAAAGGAAAGCGTCAGGTATTTATACTATTTACAAAAGGGCTACTGCGCCCACCGCTGACTTATCAGATATTGAGCTGGTTCTTCCAGCCAAACACTTCTTCTTCTTCTACACTATTCTTTTCCCTGGCGTCAACCCTCTCACTCCATCCTTCCCAATGTCCAAATTAGTTTTGGCTCATCCTTGGCCTTAAGTTGCCAGTGATCAATATAAATGATTATTCTAAGTAAATGTCAAATTTGTAATTGACCTTCAAGGTGATAATAATTCACCAGAAACCACTTTGGTTGCTTGCTTTGACTTGGAATATCTTGACATCTTGCTTACATCACTTCTCATCTTATCTAAGAAGGAATGAGGCACTGGAAACAACTTCAGCCACCTCAAACTCATAATTGTTGGATCCACCAAGTTTGGATTATCAAGCAAATTCATGGATGAAAAATTGAAGCAAATATATTGGCTTTATGCTGGAAATCCCACAACTGACCATGAATGACTGTTGGCGTCGACCACTGATTATACTGAAAGATATCAATTCGATCATCCTCAGCTATTAGTCACCAGTGATCCTTGTACTAATTTGGGGCCACCAATTGGCCCCACTTGAACCTAAATACCAAACTTGATGGCATACTAATTTTGGCTCAACCCAAATTGGGGAGTAACTAACCAGAAATCATATCATATAACATATAATTCAGTCAATGAGCCATTCTGCCAGGATTGGCCATTTCATCCCAAATAACAATTAATCATTGGAGGATTCCATCTGGTTAAAATTCTGACATGTGAAAACACAATATTATTGGCACACCTAGCTGACAAAAAGGGATATCCACAATGGTCTCAGCACACCTAGCCAACAGAAAAGAGATATTCAAGAGATCGATGAATCCCCCCTTGGGTTGGGACCATCTAGTACTAAAAAAAAAAAAAAGATGGTCTTGGCATGGCTTGCTGAAGAAAAAGATACTAACAATGGTCTCAGCACACCTAGCTGATGAAAAAAGATACTCACAATGGTCTTGGAACACCTAGCTGATGAAAAGGGATATTTATGATGGTCTCAGCACGCCTAGCCAACAAAAAGAGATACTCACAATGGTCTCAGCACACCTAGCTGATGAAAATGGATATTGGTTCAATTTCAGGAAATATTCCAGCTGATATTCATGAGAAATAGCATATTTAAATCACCACAATCATATCAGCCCAAATTTCGGCTACCAAACCCAACGATTTTCCATGAGTAAAAGCCCATTTCAAGCTAATTTACTCATCTCCAAATTGTTGGCAACAATCCCTGACAAAATTGCAACTGTAATTATCATCAGATATGATCCAATGAGAATTACAATTAACCATTCAGTCAGTTATTATTGCCGCCTAGACAACATAATTAAATTGTTGTCCAAAGCTTATTCAATAAGCTAAATTAAAATATGTAAGCCATTAATTTGAATAAAATTGAAGCTTAATTAATCCCAATCTGGTTAATGTGGTCATATAAAATTCCCAAACCCTGACATTATACTCCTGGGGCATGGGGAGATCAAGGTCCTGGTAGCAAATCTTCAGGATAAACCAATGCAAATCTGCCGACACCAAATAGTTGCATATCTACATTTCATCTCAGTTGAAGAGGTCCTCCAGGTTCATGAGTTTAGTTCACTGGATGAATTTGGCCTGCCTATTGAATAATAGCTTGGTGTAATGGTGGTTGTGCTGCGTGAAAATTTAATAGGGTTAACAGAAGACCAGAAAAATCAAGTGGAAGCCTTATTTCAAAAATACAAAGAGATCTTTGCTGTCAATGATCATGATTTAGGGTGCACACGAGGAGTGATCCATTGAGTGGACACTAGGAATCATCCCCTCATCAGATCTCAGCCAATTCGCTGATATAGAGCAGCAGAAGTATTTGTCACAGTGGAAATCAATAAACTGTTATAGCAAGGAATGCTTGAACCATTAAAGAGCCCATGGGCTTCCCCTATACTAATAGTCAAAAAGAAGGATGGTACTAAATGGGTAGTAAAAGACTAATGCAAGCTCAACAGCATTACAAAAAAGGACTCATGCCCTTTGCCACGAATTGATGATGCATTGAACTGGTTGGGGGGAGTGCGCTACTTCTCTGCAATGGATTTGATATCTGTCTATTGGCAGACTGAATTACCTGCGGCGGAACAAGAAAAATGCGCCATTATCACGTCAAAAGGGCTTTTTAACTGACACATATGCCCCAAGGGCTGTGTAATGCCCCAGCTACTTTCCAACGGGTGATGGACACTACCCTTGGCAACGTGAAGCTGTCATTCGTTCTTGTATACCTTGACATTTAATTAACGTTTTCTCCCGCACGTTTTCTGAGCACCTTAGTCATTTGGAAGAGGCATTCCGCCGGTTGGATGAGTCTAACATCAAAATCAAACCTGGAAATGACTATTTTCATGGATCAGCTAGAGTATCTCAGGCTTGCAGTTGATGCAACAGGGCTGAGGCCTCAACCAGCTAAGGTGGAGGCCATCTGGAAGATGACTAAACCAATCAGTAAGCGAGATATACAAGGTTTTTTTGGGGATGGTTGGCTACTATTGCTGCTTCATAACAAACTTTAGTTGTATTGGAGGTCCGTTGTTTGAGTTATATAAAAAGGACGCCACGTTTGAATGGTTGGAACGTTGTCAACGCTCCTTTGATACTCGTTGAACACCGGTGATTGAGGCTCTAGTACTACGCTACCCAAATTCAAAAAAGAATATATTGTACAGATGGATGCATCTTTTTCCGCTGTACGGGCAGTTCTGTCTTAAAAAGATAATGAGGGGGAGGAGCACCCAGTGGCGTACTGCAGCCAAAGCCTGAATAGCCATGAACATAATTATACTGTGACTGAGCGGGAGTGCTTAGCAGTGATTTATGCTTAAAAGCAATTTAGAGTATATTTGCATGGTATAAAATTTAAAGTTGTAATGGATCACGCTTAGTTATGCTGGCTGTAGAACCTTACAGAGCCTGAGGGCTGGCTAGCACGATGGGCCCTTAAACTACAGGCTTACAACTCTGAGATCCTTCACCGACCAGAAAAACACCAGAATGCTGATTGCTTGTTGAGGCTACCAACTATTGCAGTTATGGCGGATCTGAGCGATATTATGTATGACAAGATGCTCAGCGGAAAGTATGATGATGAGCCGCCCCAAGTCATCAAGGCGTTAAATGAAATGTGAGCCAATACTTTCCAGTGGAATGGTGAGATGTACAAGCGGATCAACAACTCAACAGTAAATCTTTCTGTAACCCTCAACGCGGCCTAACATTATCTTGAGTGCACATAGGGCAGTTGGGCAAGGTGGTGTGTGCAAGACATTGGAATTATTGCAGCCTCAGTATTACTGGGAAAGCATGAACTTCAATGTTCTTGATACTATCTCCTCCTGTCACCAGTGCCAAGTGGCAAAAGCCGTTTTAGGGGAAGACCTCATACCAGTTAGTGAAGCTGCACATCGCTTATCATACAGTTTCCCTTGATGTCATCAGCCCTCTACCAACGAAAGCTAACTGGTATAAGTAAATCTTGGTAGCAATTGACCACTTGACCAGGAGGGATGAGGCGCGGCTCATTTGGCATCTGGGGGCTGTTACTGTGGTTAAGTTTTTAATGGAATGCATCATTTAGCATCACGGATGCCCACAGTTATCCTTACCAACAATGGCACTAATTTTATCTCTCACATACTTCCCAAGATCAACAAAATGATGGCCATCCGTGGGTTTCTAACAACCCTGTATCACCCCAAGTCCAACGGAATGGTTGAATGGGTAAATGGGACCCTGGTGAACATACTATGAAAGTTGGTTACAAAAATAGTCCCTCTGATTGGAGTACCCTCCTTTCTACCACGGTATTTTCCTATAACATTAGCTATCATTCTGCCACGGGTAAAAGCCCATTCCAATTGCTTTACATATGGCACCCCACTCTGCCTGTGCTTCTATATGCTTGTGTAGAGGACACCAGCGGAATGGATCTGTAATGCTATTTGACTGCCCTAACAGATATGCAGATTAAATTACAAACTAAAGCGTATTTGTTCAGCTAGCTAAGAAAATCAAAAACCATGCTGCTGATCAAGTACGGCGAAGTGTCCTAGTGCAGTTAAAAGATGAAGACATGATTCTATTCCATGATCAACATGGGTTTGGGAAGAAACACAAGTTGGCCAGTATCTGGATTGGGCCATTCGAAGTTATTGAGAAGACAGGTAAGGATGAATATACTATTAAGGACCCCACTAGCATTCAGTTCAACAACTGAGTGCATGCGAAGTTCCTTTGAGCATATAAGAAATAGAAGCCTTATTGTCTAGCCAAAGGGGGGTAATGTCGCGATTCTGATATGACTGGATGATAATACCTAAGTCAATATTTCAGAATGGATGGAATCCGCTGAGTTTGATATGAGTATGATTATTTGAGCACCTCGAAATGAGGCAAAATTGGGTTGTTGGGAAATTGCCACAAATTAGGTGATTGTGAAATTAATGAGTGAAGAATTGATGGAACCAATGAGATACAGCGAAGTGAATTACTAAGCCATGAAAGTGGTATCATTTAAAGTTGCTACAATATAAGTGAGATGAGATGATTGAGAAAGGAGGTTGTTAATAGTTTAGAGGAGCGGAACAGCAAGGATCCGCTGTAGTATTATATTAATGAAAAAAATAGTATAGTGGAAGCAAGTGCTCCATATTTAGTAAATAAGTTTATTTCTGTTGTTCCAAGGGCAACGATCCTCATATCGCTAGTCCTATTGCTTAGTGGGTTGACCCTGCACAAAATCATTTATGGCTTATCTCAACAATAACGCCAATTTTATAACAATAATTTATCTAGGCAATTCATCACTATCAATGCCTTTTGTCAATCACCATAGCATACATTATCATATCAAACAAACAGAAATTGCTGGGGCGTTATCCTGATGGAAAGTTGGCAATTTTGGTGTTTCTTTGAATTCCTCCAAGGATTCACTAGCCACCTCTCTTGGTTTGCTACTCAGTTTACTTGGGGAGTAATTTTAGGCATCATCTCCAAAATAGCAGTATAAGTGGGAGGCATGCTTCTTGGGTAGTCAAATTTCCAACAGTGTTCAGGGAATTCTTTCTTTGTCATTGGTCACTGCATATGGCTCACATTCACATTTGTGAGTCATAAACTCCTCGACCTGTTTGATCAGCTGCTCAATATCTGTGCTGAATGCTCTTAAATGAACGCAATCCACTTCACACTCCATTTTCAGAAATAAGTCTTCTCAAACTAAGTCCCTTTTTTTATTCTTCAATGATGTTACTTTTCCAATTAACTCATTCCCAAAACTTGTGACATTATTGACACCTTCATCCATCTTGGTGACTGTCTCCTCCAAGGTAGCAAATCTTTGATGATCTGCTGAGTTCAGGGCATTCTGGTTAACAATTGCTAACTCCATCCATAGTTTTCTTATTTCATCCTTACATGATATCACGTTCTAATATCTTCTACTCAACTACACCCCTGTAGTGGATACCAACTTCTAAAATTTATAGGTTTTGTAATTATTTTCAGCTAATAACCCGTATAAATGTAATAAAGCACAGAATCATTATTGTGCAATTCTCCGCATAGTTTGTTAGTGAAATATGATATATTCATTTGGTAATTTATGGAGACTTCTATCCATAGTATAATCTAAGTACTAGAATTCAGTTCAACGCTTGGAAAATATTTCCTCTCAAAACAATTATGATGTCCTGAATAAGAGATTCATTCCCTGGTACTGCCTAACTTTATCAACGCTCAGATCCCTGTTTACAGTTTTTCTTTGATGACACAGTTTTGGCAGCAATCCCCAATCTGATTCAGATTCTCTTCTCTGGATCCCAACTCAGATCCTTACTCTTTATCCTAAAGTGTCTCCCAATTAGAGCACATAGCAATAAATTCCTTGAGAAAGAATAGAACTTAAAAATGGATTCTGCTAAAGTATATTAAGATAATACTCTAGTAAAAGTGGTGGGTAAAGTGGTGTTTTATTTGCGAATTATTTAGGTAAATTTATAGTGGGAATTTGGTGCCCAACCCTCAGTTGGAACCTCCTCAATGAAATGACAGCTGTTGCTATTAGATTACACATCCTCATCTCAGCAGCAAAGGTCTTCCCCATCCTGGCTAGGATTCCATCATTGAACATCCTCAAGACCTAAAATGGAAGGAGTCAGAAAACGTGTCCTTAACATTTTCCTCTTGATCCCAGTGAACCAACTATATTTGGCAAGAAACCTGATTATGTAATAGGACTTGTTACCCATTTTATGGGCTTCTCCCTTTATTGGGGGAAGCCTTGACTAGGGGTTGCAAACCACCTATAGGTGGATGCTGGAATGGGCCCCTCATTAACTTGGGTTAAGTCCAATCTGAAGTATTGGGGATTGACCCTAATAATATTGATTAATTAATCAATTAAGTAGATATCAGCAACTAATGCTGATAATAACAAAAATCAATCTGGATGTGGGAATTTCTATCTTCCTGGTAAAAAAGTACAATCTATGTCATAACGGGATTTGAAACTGTATCAGGAGGGGCAATAGTTGGACACTCATACCAGTATTCCAGACCACCTTGTATTATTTGATAAGTATTTATATATCTCATGCTGTTGGCAAATGGTGCTGATCATTTGCCTATCCTGATCTCTCCTATCTTTAATTAATTACCCTTGATATCTATTTAGCCTCTATCTATTATACTTCCCTAGTACTATAAATAGTGCTAACTATTTCCATAATAAAGTAACTTTCCTTGAAGTATTATCTACTCTTTGAAGTTCAATTGGTATATTCATATTTAGATTTCAGTGCAAAACCCAATAATCATTATTTTCAGCCTGCAGGAACCTCTGAAATATTGCCAACTGGTTAAGTTCCAACAATAGGGACTTTATTAAGACCTCTGAATCTCTAATAAAGGTTAAGTCCTATATTATTTATATATTGGGTTATAGTGTGATATCCACATCTGTCCACAGTCTTAAGTGAGCTTCAAAGGACCTGACTCAATTTATTATCAGATTCCATGCAAATTCCAACACCATTAATGCAGGTTGCAAACCAAATGATTAATTTTGCTAGTTGCATGTGGTATTACTCACATCGCAACTTGATCCTTAAAATTTCAATCAGTTGGTGATGAATCTAACCAATCACATTTGGTACACCTGATAGTTGATCACTATCAGATGCCCCTATTTCTTTGGAAACTCTGCTTGACAAGATATTAATCATTTGTCTGTATTGATTCCTGATAGATCTGACCCAGGATAATAACCTAAAATCCCCTGAACTTTGTTATCCCAAAATCAGGGCCAACTGATACCCAATTCACTTCGCTTTAGGAAATTATTTCCTAGTGATCACTGGTAATTTAGTCAGCTGTGAATGTGGGCAAAAATCACATCAATGATAAAATTTGGTGGTCAATGATAATAGTATTAAGATTTTTATCCAACTGAGTTTTTCAAAATTTTAAATACCATCACTTTTCTCCCCATGAAAGTTACATGAAAACATATTCAACCCATGTGAATGTCTTTAAATAATCCAAACATAAAGAAAAAACCCCTGCAACTCTAATCCTAAAAGTTGGCAAACTTCAGGAAATAAGGGAACTTTCAGGATGAGTGATATGTATTTTAGTGATCCATTTGAAGTTCAGGGCAACTGAAGCCCCAGGTGAAATAAAATTGAAACTTTACTTTAATAAAAGTATTAGATTAAGATAAAATCTCCTTAATCGGCTTATCCTTGTATTTTTGTATTTCTAAAAGCAGCAATTAAAATATATGGCAAAAATAACGTAATCTTTATTTTTCCTCACACAAATATTTACAGAAAATTAGGTAAGAACTCTTGGGGAAAAATTCCAAGCACTTCTAATTCAATGTCACACTAGTTTGTTACTTGAAGATTCTGAATCATATGGCTATATCTTTTGAATAATATTTAAATGTTTTGATCAGGTTTGGACCCTGACGTCAAGAGGTCTCAATAATTCTACTCAGGGATCATCCCCAATAGTATTATTGATCAAATCTTTAGAATGAGTTCAAATTCTGTCATCAGGTTTACTCAAATCAACAGTTTGAGCTGGAATCCAAAAAGGAACTACTCAATTCAAATCTAATCCCAAGAGTTGGAGAATTACATGGACAATGGAAAACTATATCTTAAACTCTAATCTAAGAGTTTGCACAAAACAATTAAATAGAAAAAATATCTCTCAAACTCTTCTTAGGAGAACAATAAAACAATTTTCTTTTTTATATGTATGATAGAGTGATGTTTTATTTAATAGAATCTAGGGAACTATATAGGGGAATTTGGCGCCCAATCCTTCTTTTGGCGCCCCTATTGGAATGTTATCTATTAGTAATTTAACCTCTAACAAATTGCACCAATAATTGATGATGCATCAGCTCATCCATCTACCTAGTCAGGATTGACTGCCAACTAAAAATTACAATCCTTCATGTTTTTGAATCTAAAGAAAGCGTGTCCAATGCCTTCATGCAACTCCAGCAGGTTAGCCTTATAAATCTAGCAACCTGCTTAGGTACTAAGTCTTTTACCCTTTAATCTCAGGTAGCATTGCCTTTTTAGGTTAACCCAAAAGTTGCTGCCAATAAAATGTTGTTAAGGCTCAGAGACTGCCATTAAAACCCTTATTTCCTAACAACAAACCTCAGTCAATTTGCACAAGATAGTATAATTAATAACTATTAAACTAATAAATTAATCAGTTTCCAACATTGTCAGGGATCTCTATGTTAAAACATCATTATTTTAGTGGGATCAATTTGCAGAAACTAGTTAACATCTATAAAGAATTGAACCAACATATATTTTATTTATATGAGGATGGCCGACTAGGGGACAGACACATCTGATATGTAGGGAAGAGGAAAAGACGGAAAACAGAAGAGGGAAGAGAGCGCAAAAACAATGGAACTCAAAAGATATGATTTGGCACACTTGGGTGTGGCTAGGAGCCACGGGTAGTGGACGACTAGACCTTAAGTGGCATGGCAGCTCAGGGGCTAGTAGGGTGTACCGCCTATGAAGACTGTGAGATTTTCAATGTCATAGCGAAGGAACCAGATTGGAATCCAGTTGCCCAACTCTTTTCTTCCATTCATGTTGGAGTGATCCGAACAGCCAAGCTTGGAAGTGGCTGGCCAAATGGCTGAAGAACCTGACGATGGCTTGGTTGAAATTGTGGAGGATCCCATTGATAGTGTCGAGGGTAATTGTGTCAATGGACCATATTGTAATACTCACGATTAGAGTCCTTAGCATCTGGGGGATAGTCGAGGCCATGTTGAGTGCCAGGATATCGCGGGATAGTTGGAATTCAGCTGTTGGTGATTGTTGAAACAAGTGCTTCACGTTGGCCCAGATATGCGCGGAGGGCGGGCACTCTTCCAGGTGGTGTGTAAGTGTGTTGGGTCCGCCGCAGATGGTGCATGTCTTAAACATTGAGAAGGTGCGGTCAGCTGTTCTAAACATATGGCGCATATAGCGCCACACTGTGGAGCACACTTGTGGGGATAAGAGGGGGCAGGTGACGAGGTCCCACACCTGCTTTTGGGTGCGCAAGTCATATGGGACATCTTGGTAGTCTAGGTAGTCAATCCGGGATAGAGGAAAGGATAGTAGTGGGGCAGGCGCATTAGTCACCATTTGTCCCCTGTGGAGTTGCATGTAACCAGTTTGAGGGTGAATGTCTTCGGATTGCTGTGCATAGGAGAAGCTCCAATCCCCTTGTCTTATGTTGTACAGGATGCGTTTAAATTATTGGTTGATGTTGTGCGGTCTGGTGGCGGTTGAATGTGTTGCAAGATACTTCATCAGAGTTTCAGGATTGGAGGGGGACCTCAGATGTAGTGCCCTTGCGAAGTTGGTTTGGGCTGCCTTATCCCAGTGGGGGGATGGTGGGTTGGGTGACGTTGTGAGAGCTACCCATGAGCCAAGTTTTGCGTTGCTCATTCTGTGAAATTGAGCAGCCCCATCCCGCCTTTCTTCCGTGGGCCGTACATAGTCTCCAGCATGACAGGTGCGCGGTAACCAGACCATAGCCAGCTCTTCAGGAGCTTGTAGACTGCTTTGGTAAAGTTGGCAGAGAAGGGAACCACGTGGGCGGCGAACCATAATTTTGACAAGATCAGGGAGTTGGCTAACAAAACTCTTCTGTTTAAACTAGCTTTACTACTCCGCATACATGTCATTCTTTTTGAGATGTTGTCCAAAATGTTGGTTTTGATGGTGTCAAGTGCATATCCACCAGCTTTGAGCCATATGCCCAGATGATGGACTAGGTTGGTGGCGGGGTAGTGTGCAAAGGGTAAACACAGTAATTTACTGGCTTGGATCGTTGTTGTGTGGTTGGATGTGTGGTTGGTTGGTTTGTGTGGTGATGGGAGGGTGGGGCCCAGTTCAAACTGAATTTGTCTATAACAATTACCTCTGTTTTCTGTTTGTTCAGCATTGCGTTACTCACTGACTCATACTGTTGAATAATGCGCTCAATCGCCCTGGCATTCCTATTGCCTGAGACTCCAACAACGCAGTCGTCAGCAAAGGCGAGCATTTTGGTTGGTAGTTGTCCCTACAACCTGACTCCAGTGAGCTTTGAGTTTACAATGCGGAGGAGAGGGTCAAGGGTAAAATTGTATAGTAGGGGGCTAAGCGGGCCACCTTGTTTGAGGCCCCTTTGGGGGGGTGATGGTGTCGGTTAGGAAACCTGGGCCTCTGATTGCAAACCTGGCTGAGCGCGTTAATTGGAGCGCCCAGTTTATAAAACGGGGTGGTAGGTTGAAAGCCTTTAGACAATGTTCTAGGTAACCCCAGTGCACTCGTTCATATGCTTTCTTTTGGTCCAGGAAAGCAAGGGCGCCTGTTGGATTAGCTTGGCAGATGTTGGTAATTGTGTGGATGTTATCCCGAATTGAGCGATTTGGGATGAAGCCAAACTGATGGGGGGAGAGGGTTGTCTGAGCAATGCAACCCAGACGCTTAGCTAAGATTTTGGTTAGTATTTTGGTGTCATTATTGGTGAGAGCGATTGGACGCCCGTTGTTTAGGTCTGCCTGGTCTCCTTTTTTGAAGAGTGTGACCACGTATGCGTCATGGCCGCCAGATAGAAGGGTTGTGTCCTCCAGGCACTTGTTCATAGTTGCCAGTAGTATTGGTGCGATATAGTCAAAATATTTTTGAAAATTCATATGGTAGGCCATCAGGCCTAGGGCACTTGTTGCACGGAGTTGATCTTATTACCTCCCATAGTTCATCTTTAGTGATGGGTGCAACAAGTTCTGGTTGATAAGCTATAGTGTCAATATTAGTGGATGATAAAAATTACCAATTTCTCAAGGTGATGAAAAATCTGCCGAGTACATGTCAGTTAAAATTGGTGTAATTCGGCTGATATTTTGAATAGTGTGGACGCCAGTGTGTTATCTGCTCGGCGGACCTGTGTGCAAGTCGCAGAAGTTGAAATTGGTTTAAAACGGTGGAAGAATTGGGCCGTGTGAGTTTTGCCAGATAGGATATATTTTGATTTGTAGCATACTTTTATTTTAATGCTGGTGTTTTCTAAAGAGGGAGTTTACCTGTGTAGATAGCTGGAACCACAGGCGGCCCCATTGGGGGGTGTATCCCTCATGAGGTGTGTTGTTTTCTAAGTGCTGAAGCTGTCTGATAGCCTTGTTGATTGTCGCAGACATCACAGCTATTTTTCTGGAGTTCAGGTGGAAGGCTTTCTTGGTTGCTCAAGCCTTGAATATTTACCACTTGGCAATAGGGTTCCCGTTGGGTGTTCATCTTTCTTGCTGTGTTTTTAGCACCGTCTCAATCCAAAGTTTAAGCTCTGGAAGATGGATGGTGCTCGGTTGAACTCTGTGCCAGGTTGGTGGCTTTTTGTATTTTTCCAAGGATGATAAGGCTATCAAGACCATCCGGTGGTTGGAGAAAGGGATAATTGTTGTTGTAAAATCTGATACCCAGTGATGGAAGTCTATAGGGGCGATCATCAGGACAATCTGGGTCATTGAGACCAGCTGGTTATTGTTGTGGTGGGGCCTCATCATGTTAGCCAGGGTGGGGGCTTGTTTGGGAATGGTGTCGCATAGGCCCAGCGTTGCCTTTAGTATGCATAGTTCCATGTGGCCGTGGGGTATAGCCTTAGACTTGGGCCAGCGGTCAGTAATGGTGTTAAGCCAGAAGTTGAAATCTCCCGCAAAAAATGTTGCCTCAGGGAAAGGGATTGAGAGGATATCGGAGAAAATATTTTGGCAGTTGTTTGGGTCATTTGGGGCATAGACACATGCCACAGCGAAAGTTTCTCCGTTCCACTCAAGATTTGCTAGAAGCAGCCGTCCCTCCAGGTGGGAGGATGTGCTTCAGATATTTACTGGAGTATTACAGTTAGCTCAAATTACCACCCCACAATGGTATGTCCAAAAGGATTTATCCAGAAGGAGCATGGTTGACCATGACTCCTCCTCCCCTGGTGGACAGTGGGTTTCTTGGACGGCCAAGATGTCCATGGGGATATTGTGCAGGAAAGCCATTTTTTTTTTCCTGGGACATGGGGGCCTTGGCTCCCATGATGTTGAGCGTCCCTATGGTGATTGCGGTAGTCCACACATCAGGAACGCTGGGGCGACCCACTGAGGTCACCCAGTTCCTTATTGTGGGTCATACTGCGAGTATGGGGCCGATTAGCCAGATTGGTTCCAGTGTGTTGGTCAGCGGTCTTAGTACTGGTTTTGTTTGGTTTCTTCTGGCTCGGATTATTCCGTGGAGTTTGGGTCTGGTGTGGGTTGGCTTGTGCCCCATCAGCAAAAAATTTTCCGCCGTTTGCCTGTTAGTTTGATGGGTAGAAACTAGGTGTTGGGGTGATTAGGTTTTGTGCATAAGTGTTGTCACATTGTGATTGGCTAAACGGTCTTCCATATTGTGCGCATGAACCATATCATTGCTGATCACATGTGATTGGCTGGGAGGATCCACAGTGGTGCATGGTGGATTTTCTCCAGCTTGGTTGGAGGTGTTTGATTGGTTGTGTCCAAAAAATTCATCATTTTGGTTGCATTGGGTTATATGCAGGGGATCTGATTAGTTATTCCATTGCGCTGCCATGGTACTCACCTGAATCTGTTCCAGGGAAATCGTAGTGCAAGCTTGGGTCTCAGCAGAACTTGTGGCCTGCTTGTGGGCAGTCTGTGCATGACGACGGTCCTTGCACAAAAATGGGCTCAACCAAAGTGACGTTAGCTTTATCACCCCAATAGAAGGAGAAAGTGGAGTCCTTAATTTTGCTGAAAGTTGGGCTTGTTTCATCCATATTGTCCTCACAAAATTCCGGTGCTTCAATCCCGCACTTGACAGGGCATGTGTGGTCTTTGTGGCATAGAGCTGAGCAGAATTCAAAGATAGGTGGGGTGTGTTCCAGTGTGATGCAGAAGGGGCAAAATATGCTGCCATCGGGGAGGTTGATGGTCATCATGTGTGGAATGAGAATATATCCTCTACCACATCCTGATCAGGTTCTATAATAGCTATTGCCTTCCCTGTACACAGGTGGGGCAGGAGGGGGAATTTCTCGACTTCAAACTGTTACATTACGCCATAACCTTTGAGGCCCCCGCAGAGCTTGTCTGCGAGGATATCATGGTGCACGGTGCTCAGAAGTCAGTCAAATATGATGAATAAGTCATTTGCCTCATTCCATCGTGTGCACACCATGCGGATGGTGCAGTCTTTGTTGTTAATTTTTATGGAGAATATGATTTTTGCTGCTTCCACCGCTTCCTCCACGGACATGAACCTGATGTCCACCCATCCTCTATGTAAATTTTTATAATTTACTGAGATGGTGTTTGGGAAAGTTGTGGAGAAGGACTCCCCCATTTTTCCCACAATTTGAGGGAAGTATCGCTGACCATAATTCTAAGGCCATGCTCAAGGGAGGACAGGGGTTGGGAGTGTTCTATTTTGGTATTTGCGCCCAATTTTGCAGAAATTGCAAAACTATGGGTGCAGCACTGTGCTCACCCTTTTTGGTGGGAGGGTGTGTCAACATTCCGCTGGGGCGTTTTTCCCCAGCGGGTTTGAAGGGCTTTGGGCCTTTTGCGCTGGCCACTTTCGCCCAATTGGTGTTGTTGCGGACAAATTTGCTCATATTTCCTGGTTGATTGTCAATCTTGGAGAAATTGCGTAAAATCGTGTTACTAAAGGTGATAGTAACAGGAAAGAAAAGCTGATTGAACCAACATATAGTTACCATTTAAATAGTAACTCCCACATCTTCAATAAGTTTTTAGTAAATTGATTTATAGCAGATAAATACAGATATTTCATTATATATACAATAAAGTGGGATGATGTGATTAATCCAAAAAAACCCACCGATAAGATTTTCACAACTCTTAAGTAAAGTTCTTCCCATCAACACATAGCAGTTTTCTGTGGGCAACTGTGCTTTAATATATCTTGGTATAAAAAAGTTAGCTGTAGCCTTAACAGTCTATGAGTGAATTTGATTACTTCAACCCACTTCTTGAGATAATTGATCCCTTCAAGGATGAATCGTCTTCCTCATGTTTATTAAGGTAATGGATCTATGACATCAAGACTTAGAGTATGAAATGGCTGCTGGGGTCATTGGATGATACTTATACTTGACTTTACTTGGCACTTGTTTTTTTACATGATTGCAAGGATCTAAAACTTCCACTACAGAAACCAGTATTCCAGATAGTAACTTCCTTAATCCATTTGTAAAGTTTTTTTTGGATCCTCCATGTCCTAAGGTATTGTGGTCTACCATTATAACTGGTACCTGTATGAAGTCACAAGTAGGGTGACCAGTCAGGTCTAAATTTTCTGTATAGTAATTCATTGAGAACACATTATATTCTAAACAAGTCGTTTCTACTTTTTAAGCTAGATTATCTTTGTCCTAAAAGAGTCTGGTTTCAAAAATAAGTCTGGTAACCGTTCAGCTTATTTATTTCTTAAATTTAATAGGGACAATCTGGTCAGTCCATAATGTTCAAATGAGCCATTCCAGCACAGTTAACAACGTCCATGGTGTCGCCTAAAGTTTGAGAGTCCAGCAAGATAATATTCTTGTTGGAGTTTTCACGACTTGTATCCAATCTAGAGAAGCATGGTCCATAACAACTGCATAGTTCATACCATACCAGAAGGCCCAAATATGTTTCATTACAAGGAGAACAGCTAAACACTCTTTATTCATGAAGCTACAAATTTTATTAGCTTTTAGAAGCTTTTTGCTGTAATTTAACACTGGAAGGTCAAAATCTTCATCACCTAGCTATGAGAGAATGTCTCCTTTGACTAAGTTTCAGGCGTCTATAAACAGGTTGATTGGCTTTTCCATATTTTTGAATTACATAAACTTGGTCTTCTCTTCAAAAAATACTTCATCGTCTCAAATGTAGCTCTTTTCTCTACTTTCCAAATGAAAGGGGTGTTTTGCCAATCAAATGGACAAAAAGTTCTTGAGTTAAGTAAAATTAGGTATAAGTTGATAGTAACATCATCAATCCTAACAATACATGTATGACTTAGAGGCTCTTCAGCTCAGGCACTTAGATATTGCTTCAACCTTATTGTACAAGGGTTAAATTTCATCCTGAGATATAGCATGTCTAATTTTCCCGTAAGAAAAATGTAATTTTAAAAACTTAGTTTAATAAGGTTTTCTCTTTGTTATTTGAAACTAATTGATGTGGTCCATATGATAAGTAAATGTTTTTTAGAACACCATTATGTCATCTATGTATATAATTACACAGCTTAATTTGAGATCTAGCATGATGTGATCCATTACTTGTTGAAACATAGTGGGGGTGTTGCATAATATCTTAGGGAGCCGGATAGGTTGTTATAGTACTTCTTTGCATATCAACGCGCATTTCTCTTGGCCCTCTGGTGAAAGATTCATCTGCCAATAGCCACTGGTGATGTCCATCTCAGAGAAATAATTTGATATTAAGAGTTGGTCCATATAATTATCAACTCGTGGGTTTGAAAGCTGTCCTTCTAGGTGAGGCTATCTAGATTCCTGCAACCCATCACTATTCTTTGGACACAATTTTTTATAAGTAACGATAAAGATGATTATGAAAGTTAGATGGGAACAAATAAGCCAGCATACAATTATTGTTTGAGCTCAGTCTTCATGTATCGCTCCTCTCCTTTACTTCCTATAAGGCTTTGATTTTATAAGTGTTAAGTTTCCTACACTGATACTATTTTGTCCAATTTTCTTGTGACCATTTTTGACATCTGGCGTAGAGAAAGCATCTTGATAATCTTCAAGTAGTTTATGTACTTTCTAAAATTCCTCCTAATTTTAGCTTATTGATTTTTGACTTGTGGAATGGCATATTTATAATTATTGTTGGGTAGGTAAAAATTATGAGAAGTGCCAATAAAATGTACTTTGTTGGTTTCATCAATAGGGGTAATTGACCTTTCTCAATCTCTTTTTGTTCGTTGACTAAAATACTAGTTAGGTTATATTTCCAATTATTAGCTCAATAGGCCTCAGATAAGCTGAGTTAAGGACTCCTGTTAAAACTCTTGGTTCACATCTACTGACTCCAGACACTAGTGATATGTAGCATGCATTTCAGAGGTATACTCAGGATTACGTTGGTAGAAACCACTCTTTGTTCTCTGGTCTAAATTTTTACCTCCTTAGTAACATAAAAACGATATGCCTTCTGCTCATCTACTGAGCTGGTTATCTTATTCATATTTCTTCCAGAGGTAGAATATTGTAAAGATAAAGCAGAAACAGGGTACTTGACCAAACAAGAGCAATTTTCTTTCTAGTGTCTTTATTAACCAAAAACGGGAACTTCATAGTTGAGGAGTGATAAATGCCCTTCTTTCAGATTGATAAGTCCTTTGTGTTTGCTCATAAATTTTGTCCCAAAAATTATACAATACTGGATATTGTCTAGGTCAACTGAGAGAGATAAGAAAACTAAATTTTCAACTCAAACTGGAAGGGAAGAGTATGCACCTATCGCCTTAGTGTTGTTCAGACTGCCAGTGCCATACTCTTGAGTGTATTTGAGGTCCTATGAGAGCTTAATCTTCTTATTGAGACGGGATGAGACAACGATGATGGGTGATACTTTATCCAAATTAGCCAAGGCTTCAACCTTTTAAATTTACTTCTACTTTAGCATTAACTCCTTTAAACATTGGCAGATGGGCTGACACTTCATTATGGCAGAACGTTGTAAACATCACAGCTATTATAATTTTACTTGTGGGTAGAACGTCTACCAAAGCCAATCATAAGGAACCTTTGGAGTCAAGGCCAGAACCCTTGAGGGATACCAATGACTTCTCTAAGATCATTGACAGAAATGGGTTCTGGAATTGACAGTCAGGGCTGAGGGAAACGGCATATAGAGGCAGAAATTCCGGTATAAATTGCCTTGAAGATCCAGAAAATCAGCTGACATGAAATTACGGAATTTGGCCAAATTATTGAAAATTGAATTTCACTAAAAGATGAAAACTTTTCAGCACGAATCAGCTTTTGTTAATCATTTTGAGACCATTGCAAAACTTTCATTTCTATTCATGCCCAAGCTGAGAAATGTTATGCTTTTATCAGATAACTAGGTAGTTTTAATAAAGTTTTGCGACTATTTACTTAAATTTCCCCATACATTTAAGTAGATTTTATTAATAAAACACTGGTTAAATCTTCCGTGATGACCATACTCTGCTTCAATCTCAGGTCTGACCCTCCAGTTTGGCGCAAACAAGCCCTCCTGGTGTGGAATATTATGCTAAGTCTGCCTTCATCATATTTTGTGAATGTTCGCCACAGTACTTAAGCAAATTCCCTCAATTCTAAAGGACTCTTATCCTAATAGTTTGCTTTAGTTTGGACTGCGTTTTACTGCAGTAATTTTATGGTAAAAAACTGAGATAGTTTTAGACGTTGCTTCCTCCTGGTTGGCCATTTTACCTTATTTTTGCATATGTTGCCTGGCGCCTTCCCTCTTGCGACCTCCTGCGCTCAGTTTCAAATGCCATTATCTAAGAAAATCCCCAAAAATGACAAGTTTTTTCCCTTGTTGAGTGGCTAGAGCTATCCTAATTCACTCTATTTATCCCCTTTAGAAGCGGTTCAATGGGCTGGTACTGTTGTATCCCTCCTGGACTTAGTTTTTACTTCATCAATAAGTTTTTTGATGGTGTTGCGCGGCTCCCCTCACTCAAGAAGCTCATACAGTGCGCATTAATTTCTACTACCAGCTTAACATTCTTTCATTTGCGCAATTCAAAATATAAAAAGAAGATCTTCACCATGTAGTCCATACCCAGGGCCGCCATAAGTCTCAAGGCATGGATTTAACTGACGTTCTCCTCTTCCAGCTGCTGCTTCATGAGATTTCAGATGTCACCAAATGTCAATCTCAGTTGTGAACCTAACAGATCCCACCTGGAATCTCTCTCAGCGTTGGAAACCTTTTTTAAGCCCCGTGGGTTCCCACCTACCACTTTTGAAGACTATAATTCCTTTGTCCATTTGGCCCAAGAAGACCTCTCTATGGCACAGTGCTTGCGCCTGTTCTATAAGAAGGCATCAAGGTTGGAATCTCTAGAACAGTTGAAAATGGCCCTCATCCGCAAGTTCCTGGATAACTGATTTCTTCCCTTGTCATATGCGATGACCGTCCCCCTCCTTATTTGGGACATGCTCCATCCTTGTGTCCATGCTGTCCAACAGTATTTGAGCTGTCAAGCCTAAATGTACCGTGGAACTTCAGACTTTATAACTCAACAACTCCATCTCTGACGTGCAATCTCAGGGTATCTATCACGGTACTCATGATGTAAGTCAAGTTTCAGATCCCATCGTAGCTTATACTGCTAAGGGCCTGCCTTAATGGACACCTTCTAAATGACCATTGAATATTCCCCCTCTGCACTACCCCAGTACCGTTTAGAACCAGCAGCGAGCTCGCTGTAAGTTAAGACTGAAACCTACATTATAGGGGGGCCTCCTCATACTGCCCTTCACCACTGCTCTCCACAAAGTAACCCTCACTTTTGTCCTCATTGTGGAGGAGTTAGTAAATTTAACAAATATGAATCAGAGCATTTACTTTACTATAACCATGGACCCTCTGTCGCCACATCAGAACCTATTCCCCCTATCCAACTTATTATTCCTGGTGGCCAGGCGAACAGCTTTTTCCAATTACTTAAAGTCACCTTTCTTGCAGATCCCATTTAGGAACAGTTAGATGTCCATGAAAAGATGATTGGAGACAAACTCTCCCTGGGTGACCCCTCTAAAAGCTTGGCAATCCTTACTTTTGTAATTCCTACAATAATTATCTCCCTCCGCTGAGTATTGAGCATTAGGCTATTCCACTCGTTCAAATCTCATAGGCAACTCACTGGAAATGAGAAGTCAAACGCTGTTGAATCCTCATAAGATGTTCTCTACTACACTCCACTCTCTGGGCTAGAAGCTATCTTATCATCCCCTGGATCAAAGAAAATAAATTTCTTCTCTGCGTTCTTCTCATTCATGGTTACTTTCTCCTCTTTTGGAAGGATTCCAAGCGCTCACTTTAAAGGATACTGCTGTTATGAAAAACTTCGTTTTTCAAAAGTTGGCAAAGGCCCTGGATCTATCTTATGTGTTGGTTAGTTTTTGAAAGGTGGGGCGTCTATAACCATCCTAAGCTACCATGTATTATTATCTGTTCCCAGTTGTTGCGGGTGATAGGAACTTAGTGGAGAGCATCTCCTATATTGAAAACCTCATGTACCCAATTATTCTGGGTGTTTGCTAGTGGCAACAATTTGATATCTTAGCCAATCTCATGTACTTTACTATGCATGTGAAGTTCCCTGGAGGAGACAAAGTTACCATCCCTAGCCAAATTGAAAGCGCCATGGCGCTCCCAAGAAGATGGAGACCCTCCCCCGAGATAGGATAGCCTCTATTTAATTGACTGCCACCCCTACCACAGCACTTATCCTTCATGAGTGTATTAAGGGATATATGGACATGTTTGACCCCACTGAGGCTCGCCCACTCCCTGAGTACACCAATTTTGACATTAAGTTCAATTTGATTGTTTAACTTGTCAAGATATTCTCTTACATATATCCCTTTTCCTTAAAGGAGGAGGCCGCCTTGGACTTTTGGGTTGATGACATGCTCTCCATGAGTCAAATCGGAAAGAAATCTTCGCAGTGTGCTCCCTCTCCTATTTGTGGTGAAGTTTGATGATTCCCTCCATCCCTGAATTGATTATGGCAATCTGAACAACATGATAGTACCTGACCTCCATCTGCTTCCTCTGAAGCAGCTGATCTCCCACTACTTGGTTAAGCTAGGGGTTTATCAAGTTGAGTTTCCTTAACACATTCAACCAGATTCTTTATTAGGAAAGGCCAGGAGTGGTTGACCATTTTTGATATACAGAAAGGCATCTATTAATTCTGGTCATGCCGTTTGGTTTGAAGAATGCTCCCACCTGCTTTACAGGTCCATTGACGCAGCCTTGAAAGATTTTATTGAAACCTGCATGATAGCATACATGGAACACATACTGGTCTTCCCCCTCAGATGTAGAATATCATGCCCGCCACCTTGTATCTGTCATGGAGCGATTTGCACAGACAAACCTTACTATCAAAGCTAGCAAGTGCGAGTTCTTCTAAGTGAAGTTTGAGTTCTTAATAAACATCATCTCTCATGGTCACACAATTGCGCCAAATAAGAAAGCAGCCATCCGCAATTGGACTAACCCCTCATCTATCACAGAGTAACTCAGCTTTCATGGGACTGTAATTTCCTCAAAAAGTTTACCCCTCATCTCTCAAAAATTGCTTCCCCTCTTGTGAGAATCCAGCTAGCTGATGCTCACTTGAGCCGATATTCAGCAGGATTTACACAACAGTTTGGTTTTTTATTTTTTTGCAAATGTAATTTGGCAGACTTAAAATAAGTCAAACTATAAATAATTTACTATTATTTTTAAGTCGCGGCTTAGGTGTGATAAACAATATTTTATTAGATGCCTTCCCCAGTATTTAGGGTCATTAAATGCTAATAGTGGGATTAGAATTAAGCTTGGTATAATTGAGATGTCAAGGATTAGACGTTTTAAAGATCTTGTCAGTCAGAGCTCCATAATTTCTCCTCACCTCATCTGGGCTTGACCCTATATGATTGGTCCAGCGCAGGTAGGATTGAATTATGAGAAAAGATTAAATATATTGCACACATTTATTTTTATTAAAATTAAGCTTCTAGCGGCTGATCTCCACCAGTTTCAGCTCTTGATTGGAGGTTAAATATTCTTCCCCCTCGTGACCCCCCTCAAGCCTATAAAATGGGTTGGTTTTTTGACAGGAAATACACTGAATTGGCACAAGTGCTTAGGTAACCCAGGAGTAAAACGATTACTCCAAGCCAAATGTTTTTGCCAAAAGGTAGGTGAATCTTATTTTAATAAATTCCGATTATTCTCTCCAAAAACATTATTCTCCAGAAGTCAAGATGGCAATTGTCCATCGTCACCTTTCCCAATAACGTTGGGGAGAATAGGGCAATAGGAAATGGCCATGTACCCGATTGATGATAATCCTTGTAGCCAAAGATTTGATGGAATACTCAGCACCTATCTTGTAGGTGATGACGAAAGGGCCTTCCCATATTGACCTCAGATTACCACTTCTAGGAGTGATGCGGTTATGGTAATACACAACAGATCAGACACTTGGAAAAAAGGTAGGGGGACCAGAGCTCATTAACAGTCTACCCTTCTTTAATCAAAGTTTTAGCTAAATTGGTCATGGCCTCAGATTGGTGCTGAATGATGCACTAAACCAAACTCCACATGGCTTTCTCAGGTTCCTCAACTCTAGAGGAGAAAACATCTTTAGCTAAAAGGTCAGGTAAGCCTGGTTCCCACCCATTTATAATGCAGAATAGGGACATATTTAGTATCCGGTGATAACTAATTTTTTAGGCCATAAGAGCACTAGGTAGTAATTAATTACAGTGAAGTGGATCGAAAGATGCCATTTAACTCAGGATTAAGGCCAGGTTCCATTGTCTCTCTCCACATTCCCATTGGTAGAGGGATTTTATGAGCTGAAAAGAGTTGTTGGTCTCCCATGAAGGTAGCCAGGGTCTTGATTACTCTGGAAGTGAAGTTCTTACCATTGTCGCAGAGTAGTACTTAAAGGCCATGGAGAGTGACTATGTTATGATGTAAGAACGCTTCAGTGGCCTTGGCCGTTTGGGCTGTGAGAGCCGCGGCTTCATCCACTTAGTAAAATGGGCAATGCTTACTAGGATATACCTATTACCACTGGTAGTCTGCAGGAGGGGACCTACCACGTCTAGGATGATGGTATGGAAAGGTTTTTTTTGGGGGGGTAGTTGGTTGATGTTGGTATCTAATCTTAAAACTAGACTACTTCTTACAGGTGAGTCAGGCTTTCAAAACTTAAACAATAGCTTCCATGATTCCTTCCCAATGGTGCCGCTCCCTAAAGAACTATTAGGTTTTTTTTGCTCCCCATGACCTAGGATAGAGTTGAGCTTCCAGGATAGCAGGTACACGTTCCAATGGTCGTATATAGGGCAAACACTTTGTCCTCACCTGTTTATATACATTCCCAATCACTACTTTGCTGTTGTGGGAGTGCTGGGTTAACATTTTTTAGACAGGCTCATCCTCAACTCTCTCATTCATCTGGGGTCAAAAGGAGGTCATATAACCTCTCCACCTCGCTGTTATCTAAATTCAGGACTGGCAACCAAGTTAGCCCAACAACATTCATGTGACGGGCTCCAGAGCGGTTTCAACCTTCATATCATAATGTGGGAGCATAAAGCTTACGCGCTAAATGACTGGTAGGATCCTTCATATTGTGCATTTATTTCAAAAAAGTGTGGTCAGTAATCAAAATGAAGGTAGTTCCATACAGGAAAGGGCAGTTGTACTTCACAGCTAACAAAAAGGCAAGGCACTCCTTCTCCATGATCTATAGTTGCGCTCCGCCTTAGACAGCATCTTGCTGGAGTAGGATATATAATGATCTATACCGTTTTCATTAAATTGAGTCAAGATGGTCCCAACGGCATAGTCCAAGTATTTATTAAACAAAGTAAAGGGCTTATTATAATCTGGGTGCCTCAGGATAGGACGTTGTTGTAGCAGTTGCTTCACCGTCTCAAAAGAGGCCTTTTGTTCAGCACCCCAATGGAATGAGGTGTTCTATGTCAATAGGCGGATAAGCGACTCCCTGAGATGGGCAAACTTTGTAATGAACTGATGGTAATACCCCATCATCCCTAATAATACCTAAATATTCCTTAGATTTTTAGGGGGAGGCATTTTTGAGATCGCTTCAACCTTATACTAAGTTGGTTGGATTCCTTCCTAAGAGCAGGGGTGTCCCAGAAATCTATTATTTTGGAAGAAGGTGAACTTTGAGTGTTTTAATTTGGTATTTGGCTCACATAAGCGTTCAAACTCTCCTTCAGGTGAGTAAGCTGTTTGGTGAAGGTTGTCAGATATTTGCCCTCACAGCTGAAGAATAAGAATCTTTTAGGTCGAATTCAGCTGAAAAGGGGAAATGTCAGCCATTTGCAATTTTCCAATGTACTGAAGAGGTATTTTATTAATAAAAAGTGAAGATATCAAGAAAATAAGCCAAAAGACCCTGGTCAATTCTCAGTGGACTCCCAATAATCAAGCTAACACTAGTTCAAAACCTCTACGGGCACCAAATGTAAAATTGAATGGCCAGATATCTCTCACCACATGATGGACATCGGGGCTACCATCAGAATGCACTCCCCTCACCACACCAAAGTCCTCTAACGCACCTATGTGGGGACCACTCCCTTTTATAGGCTTGGTGGGGGTCCTCCAAGGTGCAAGAAATTTCTTGGGCGGGGATTCTCTCAAGTTTATAAAAACGTTACCTCACAGGTACATGTTGGCCAGTTAAAATTCCTCTTCTTTTGTTCTGCTTCCCTGAAGCAAGTTCCAATTTTTGGTACGCTATACCCTCATATTGCCTAATTCATACTAGGTTAAGCTATTCCTAACATATCCCTGAATTCCCCTCAACCCTCAAAATACTTTAAATACTAAATGGTCATATGTTAAGGGGGTCGTTTTTCCCTTTTATTGTGCTCCTAATAAAAAACATAAAAATCCAATTTTATTAGAGTTTTAGATCTAACTTTATTGTTTTTTTAAAAATGTTTGTGGAAACCAGCTGGTGTGAGGCACCAGCGAGCAAAAGTCAGCTGGTTTCTACAAAGGTCTTAGAGAACACCAAGATGCCATCAAGATATACAATGACACAACTTAACTTTAAATCATGAAAGATGTGATACATGGCACGCTGGAAAGTTGCAGGTGCGTTGTACAATCCTTGAGTTAATTGGGTGGGTTGGAAAAGACCTTTACTGCAAATAAGAGCATCTTTCTTCAGCCTTGGGGAGAAAAGTCCATTTGCCAATAGCTGCTAGCCAAGTCCATTGCATAGAAGTTAGATACGGAGAGTTGTGCCAGGGCGTCATCAATGTGGGTATTGTAGCTATCCTTTTTCATGAGATTATTTAATTTTGCGGTAGTCCATGACTACCTGATGACCTCCGTCTTTCTTTTAATTAGCAAAAAGGGAGGAAACCAAGGGCTTTGTGAAGGAACTATTAATCCCACATCTAGTAACTGCTTGAGCTCAGCCCTCATCTACTGTTTTTCTACCTTTGTCTTACATTAAGATTTTGACTGAATGGGATGGGCATCCTCCACATCAATAGAGTGGATCCAGTCCTTCATATGCCCATAGTCGGTCTCTGAATTGAATAATATGTCGCTATATCCTTCTAATAAAGTGTAAATTTTATCAAGTACATCTGGGGTCAGCTCATCTGAGATATGGACATTGGGGAAGATACATAACAGGTTATCCGTTGGCAAGCCCAAATTTATCATAGAGCCAATGATTTGAATACGTTCAATGATCATTATGGGGAGCAATAAGCCTATGCCAATCTCCTGGTGTTTTCTTACAACCATGTCCTTACCGGTGAGGTTCCCCAACAGAATAGTAATATGACTCTGGTAGGCTGGGTCTAGTTGACCAGGCAATACCCGAGGCTTCTAGGGGCTAACACCCTCAAGACTTAAGAGATACAACAAGCAGTGGTATGGGATTTAAATCGTGATCTTTGTGTCAACCGTTCTGGTGGGATATTAGATAATGAACAAGTCAAATTCCCCACTTCTGAATTGAGCCATAACAAGTTGACTCTTGAACCTATCTAAAAATGACTTCAGGGTTTAACATCCCCAATTCCTGAGTCATGTGGGGCCACGTTTCCATCAATTCAGTCAGGTGGGCAGTGAAATACACTGAGAATTCCCACAAGGTGGTCAATCAGGAAGACCAGTAAAGATTCTGAATGGATGGGACCACAACAATCCTCAAGGCACTGTACCCCCACTCACACTATATATATTGACACCTTTTGATCTAATAAAATTTGGTAATCTAACCATCCTTCCGTTTCCTTCTTGGTCCTTTTGTGTATTTACAGCTTTGAGCCACCTTCAGACCTCAGCGACAGTTTAGAGAATTGTAATGCTGAAAAATGCGGTGATCACTACAGGGGGCTCCGAGATGTACCAAGTGAAAACGTCTATCACAAACAATGGAATTTACTAGAAGCTCTGAAGCCAATCTGCTAGTTGGTTGAGAAGCGTTTCCCAATGGGTTAGTACCTCATTTTACACAATATTACCTGAGTAACCTGAAAGGTTAGAATTCTGGGATACATTCCAGTTCTTCCTGCCCTCTATTGATGGAAGTCAGTACCAACTTCAGTACAAGAACCTTAAAGATGTTGTCCAACAATTGATAAATGGCAACTAATCTGTGGGTGCCCGCTCCAGCCATTCTGATGCTTTTTCTGTCCCCTCTACCATGCGGGACCTCTATGACTTGGCCAGCTACTTGCAGGAGAACTTGCACTGGGTCCCAAATGCTACTTTGCAACTTTGCTCACCCAGTTATTCATCACCTACTCCAACTAGTTGATTTGCACCATCAAGAGGTCTCCCAAAAACTGGGGCTCACCCAGGCCCTGCACACTCACATCGTCGATTTTTATAATGCAGCCTCCTCCTTTGTTCATGACAATCATGAGGCCATTATTGATAATTAAAGGCTGATCAATGAGGTCCAAGACCAAAAAGTGGTGTTAGATAGCGGGATCTCCAGATATCTTGAGGAATAGCTGCGTCATATCGTCCAACTTCTTGGGGCAACATGTAATCAGCGCCCCCTCCAAGTTGAGGATCTGGTACAATCCCTGCAACAACACTATTGGGAGATGGCCTCTTGCGACTACCCCTCCAGGAGTGAAGGTCCTGAAGGGCCTAGGGAGCCTGAAGGCCCTAAATTTCGTGTAGGACCTGAAGGACCAGAGGGTCCCCGTGGACTTCCTGGGCCTCAGGTCCCTCAGAGCCCACCCCCGATGGCCCTGAGGACCCATGGCAGAAGGATGGGATAACATCCTTAGCTGCCCTATGCGATAAAATCTGAGATGTAGCTCAGGGATGCAAGCTCAGAGTGGATGGAGTCCCCCTTGACACTAGGGTCTCCATTGATATCCTGTCAGACAAAATGGACGACCTCAGTGCCTTCACCAAGCTTACTGATACTTGCATCTCTCAGCTTGGACAAGCTTGTCAAGGGTTCAAAACAAATTTGACAACTCTCTAGAGCCAGCTTCACCTTCAGGGCGCCGACATTCAATCCCTAAAAGAGCAACTTGCAAATAAGGCTTCCGTTTCCTCCTTCAACCAAAATTGGGATGGCATCCAAGAGGACCCTGAGGGTCTACAGCGATGGCTAGACCAGTATGCCCCCTGCAACTATGCCAATCTGAGATCTCAGAGCCAGCAGCCATCACAGGTGTTAATGTCCTTTCCACTCCTATTTTAACTAACTTTAAACCTAGCTTTAAAGAAAGGTTCACCCTCGGCCAAGAGAGTATTGACTCCTTTTATATGCATATGAGAGCTCCATGGAGTAGGTCACCGATTGGTAGAAGGTAAAGCATATCCATCCTGCCTGGATAGCACTGCATGGGAGATCATGACTCCCCATTTGAAGGAGTGCAAAACCTGGGAACAGGTCCGTACAGCCTTAATCCAAGAATTCAGCAGCAATCAAACCCTGGCCAACCAAAAACAGGCGTTCATGGGTATCTGACTGAACAAAGGAGAAAGCCCTATAGAAATTTCACCCCGCTTTTACGCCCAAGAACAACCCTTAGTCACTACAAATCGTATCACCTTGAATTTTGCTTTCACCGCTGCCATTTCTGATAAGAATCCTACATCTGAGTTCAGATGCATATGATTGGACAGAAGAATGGGTTTACCTGCGTCCAAGAGATCAAGGAAGCTCTTAATGAGATCCCTGCGTCAACTCTACACTATAAAGCTATATTCACAGGCTCCTCTAACCATCCTAGAGTCCACGTGGTCAAAAACCAGAAAAATCCTCAACCTTGGTGCACTTACTGTAAAAGTTTCAGACACAGTGCCAAGACTTGTTGGAAACAACTTGCTGAGGAGGCGGTAAAAGGGCCGTCAGCATGAAGGATGAGGTGCTTAATGCTGATATCCCTACCCAGCTTTAAGAATCCTCCATAAACTCAAATGAACTGAGAGCTATTGTACCTAGAGAAGAAGTTTAGGTATCCAATGATAATAAAGAAATTGATACTGCTTGCTCTTCTTCTGATGACTCTCCCATGTTCCTCATGCTGCCGCCCCAGTTTGAAAGTATGTTTCCCGGGTTGCAGTTCAGGTTCATAAAGTTTCCAGTCCTTTCCATAGTCAACAGTGGCTCCCCTGTGAACGTCATATCATCTAAGAATTTGAAGCGCATCAATATTGCTCTGGATTTTTCACATTGTATGGATTATGGCATGACTAACCCTCAAAGTACCCAATCTATAGGGGCTTATTCTTCACTACCATTGTGGTTTGAAAAGCTTTCTGTAAAATCCCCCGCTGCCATGCTGGATAACCCTAGCTATGACCTTCTCCCTGAGACTCAGTTTCTTCGAGAATATTCAGCAGTACTCCATTATGATGGCGGCTTTCTATCCCTACTAGGGCATCGGGTCCCTCTGATCTTCAAGACCTCTCAAATTATAAAGCTGAGGTCAAAGCCTGAGCCTGTCTATTGTATAGTGAAGGCCAAATCAATCCACTCAAATATCACATTTTGGGATCCTGAGTCTGATCGCCCTCTCCTTCTGTGGATGGCCAAGAGGACATGCTGATCTCAAGACCAAGCCAATCCACAAAGCCAATACTCAGTTGTCGCCCCAAATGGGCCCTTCAATGTAGTTAGCATTGATCTGGTGGGCCCTCTTCCCACTAGGTTGAAAGCCATAAGTATATTATCCTAGCCGTGGACCAATTAACTAAGTGGGTTAAAGCTATTTTGGTCCCAGCTGCCACCGCCAAAGCAACAGCTCTCTTCCTTATTCGATCTGTTTTTACTCAGAATGGGTGCCGCAAACCTTACTTTTAGACAATGGGTTGAACTTCACTTCACAGGTAGTACAAGAACTTACCTCGCTATTTGACACTACCCAGAGTTTTTTCTGCCCCTTACCACCCATCTACTAATGGGGCAGCAGAGCGAGCAATTGGAACTCTTATTTCCATTTTATGAAAGTTTTCCGCCTTGGATCCTACCCGTTGGAACCACTACCTATTCAGCGATTTGTTTGCCTACAGAGTAAGCTACCACTGAGTCATCAAGATGTCCCCATTCAAAGCCATTATGGGCGTGCACTTTAGCTACCATATAGCGTCCAGCCATTACTTGAGACCTCCACAACTGAGAACCCTGAATTAAATATGAGGGCCTTAGCTTAAGAAATTGCCCATCTTCAAGCCCTAGCCACACAAGAAATCATCACCACTACAGGAACATAGATATCCCGTTTTAATCTTGGCCGACCCTCCTTACCAACTTTCCGATTAGATGACCTTGTTCTCTTCTATCACTATCAACCTGGAGTCTGACAAAATAAGCTAGACGTTCTTTGGTCTGGACCCTATAAGGTCATTCATAAGATGAAGTCTGAGTACTCCATTACCAATGTTAACCAGAGGACCATGTTCTTTCAGGTGCATGGCCAGTTCCTTTGGCCGTATACCCCCTCTGACAGTGTCTTGAGGGGGGCGTTGTCAGGATCAAGATAATGAACAAATCAAATTCACACTTCTGAATTGAGCTGTAATGAGGTGATTCACAAACCTATCCAAGCCAAAATGACTTCAGGATTCTCATCACCAATTCCTGAGTCACGTGGGGTGGCGTTCCACCGATTTGGTCAGGTAGGCAGTGAAATACACTGAGGATGCCCATGAGGCGGTCAATCTGGAATATCAGGAAAGATCCTGAAAGGATGTAGCTGCGATGATCCTTGAGGCACCATCTTCACTCACCCTATAAATATCAACACCTTTTAACCTAATAAATTATATGATATTCTAACCATCTTTCCGTTTACTTATCAATCCTTTTGCAAATTTGCAGCTTCAAGCCACCTTTGGACCTCGGTGACAGTCTGGAGAACTGTAACCCTGACACACTTGTTGTTCACCAGGCTTAATTACTACCTCGTCTAAAGCATTGAAAGGAATATTGTTCCTAACATTTACTGAATGAAACAATTTTTTGTAATTCACCCAGAGGTGGTATAAAGTAAAGGCAAGTGGAAAATGGATATAAGATCAGGAAAGAATAATCGTTCTTGCTGACATCTTTATTGGATAAGATTAAAGGGACTTCATAGTTGAGTAATGATAGAAAACCTTGCTTCATGTTTATTATTCCCTCGTATTCAATCATAAACAGGCTACCTATGAGCATATCATTGGTGTTGTTGTCCAACTCCAAAGTTGGGGCCAATAAGACGAGCTACCCACTTTGAATGGGAAGGGAAGAGTATGCTTTGATGGAACAGGTGTTGTTTGGACCTTCAGTTCCAAATTCTTGATTATTATCCAAGTCTGGAGCCAGCTTGATCTTTTGATAATCTTTGAGGAGATTATGTTTACCGTGGAGCCATTATCAAGGACGGTCATCACCTGAACTTTCTGAATGACCACTTCCACCTTGGTGAGTGTTTTTCAAAAGTTAGGAGACAGAGCCAAGACCTCCTTGAACCATAATTTAGTGATTAGTTTAGAGCGGTCTCTGGGTAGCTCTACAAGATGGAATTCATGGTGTGAACCCACTTAGGAATCTAAGCAAGCCATCTTGGAGCTGATCAGAATCGCTGGCGGTGTCAATAGCTGTAAACACCATAGAACTTGACTTATGTACATTTCCTTAGGTATGGTGGTCTTGTATTCCCCTCCAGCGTTTAAGAAATAGGAAACTCCACTTCAGCGGGTACTCCTAGTTAGTAGTAACCAGCATCTTTTGTAACTCTCTTCATACATGTCCTTGGGTATTCTCAACAAAGGACAATAAAGCAATTGATGTAGGGGAGTCAGGTACAGGAGATTCATCAGCAATATGGGTGAATATCTTTATACTGATATCTCTTTTCCCTTATCCTCAATGTCAGCTTTTTTCTTCCATAACACAAACTCATAGTGCCCACCTTTGTTGCAGTAGGCACACCATGGATGTTCAGACAGCTTAGCTTTTTGTTTTTGATCCTAAGCGCATATAATCCGAAGGTATCTTTTTGTTATTCAATAGCTAAGACCCATGGCTTGGGTTTTTGATCCTCAATAGCTGAATGTGGGGTCCAGAAACTACTCCACGAGAAACTTTAAGCTTATGGAAGTCAGCGACAATTAGAAGAGCCTCTTTAAGATCATGGACATTGCAGAAATAGCGTTTGATTGAAGTGATTTGTAACAACAAAGGGGAGGAGATATGTCAACCCAGTCAAAATGGCAGAATAAGCGTCGTCCAAGGTCAAAATTTTAGAAGTTAACAACATCTTTGCCTCAATATAGAGCTGTTCCACTGTTGGACAATTGCAAGACTAATATTGTAAAAATAGTGTTTCGAATGAAAATGACAAAAAAATTAGTTAAAAGACCCTGGTTGATTTCCAGTGAAACCCCTCAAATTGGGGTAGCACTTCTATCAATACTCAGGCAAAAACCAAGAGTTTGGGCAGTCAGATAGCACCAAATCATTGACCAAATCTGGGGAGCCATTCTTAGGTCCCTCCACCTCTTATAGCAAATTTAATAAAACCAACACCGCGGAGACCAGCCCAATATAGGGTTGGAAAGAAGTCCCACAAGGCAAAAATATTATTGGCCCTGGTGAACATGTAAAACTTATAAAATTGTTGCCTCACGGATATATCCTACCTGCAATCAACTTTTCATCGACTGTTCCATCAATGCAAGGTGAGTCCAGTGATCTGATAGGTCGAATTCCCATATTCCCTAATTTGGACATTACTATGCAATCTGAACTTCATATTGATTTCCCTTTGAACCTCAATGTAGTGGAAATACTAAGCTGCGTGATATTGAAAGGGTTCATTTCTTACCCCAATGGCAACTAATAAAATTGATATAAAATCAATACTTTTAGTCATTTTATTTTCTTTATTTTACTATATCTGGTCAATAACCCCCTAATAATTATTCATCCCTGCAGTAGAAAATCGTCTTCTCCTGCAAATAACTGTTGGTTTTAGGTGGAATAAGCACCAGTGAGCAACCCCAAAAAACTAAAATCCAACATCCAGGAAGGCAACCACTGAATCTCCTTTTCTTATGCTAATGCGCATGAAGGTTTGCTTTTACATGCTTAAGCTTTGCTTTGATACAAACTCGTCAATGAGCGCCTCCTTAACCTTGGATCAAGTGCCAAGGGCATCCATATGAGGCAGTATAACCTCTTGGGCAAGAGACTCAAACAAGAGAGGATATGTTTGATCTTCTGGTGGTCAGCCGCTCTTTCCATAGCTGCCTCATAGACGTATAAAAACGAAGAAATACTACCCTTTCAGGGGATGAACTTGTCCTTAGATTGGTTCAAATGAAACATGGTCACCCTCAGTGACGGTATGGATGGCAGGAGCATCTTGCTCCATGGTCTCTGAGCGAAGGTCCAACTGATCAAAGGAGAAGGAGATCCAATCGACCTTGTCTTAAATAGCTTTAATCCTGGTTTTCATGGCGGCTCTGAGCTTTTGGATGGCGAATTCACATAAAGCCAGTCTGGCTTCTATCTCAAGCTTTGGTTTTTCCAGTTCTTCAGCCCGACTCTCCAGCTCATTTATTATATAACAGAGGTTGACACAAGAGAGCTTAGGTTTTGCTGATCAACTACCATTACCCTCACGCGCTTTTTAATCTCGTTTTTCATCTGCAATACACCCTTCATCGTCAGGTGGGTGGTAGCCTTACAAATTTACGTCACCCTTAATCCGTTCATAACTATGCTCAACTTGCGCCAATCAACTATGAACAATTTTCACCAGTGTAGTCCCTTCAAGGGAAGGCTCGACCCCCTGAGCTTATTTTCAAATTTGCTAACCTGTCAGGTTATATACTTGGTATTCTCAAGAGATGCTCTAAGAATTAGCTCCTTCTCCTGTTGAGCAACCTTGACCTCTAGAGCGGGGGTAGACCTATAAGGTTCTTGCAACAGACGCCGCTCAAGCTCTTCAACATGGGACAAGTCTTGAGCCAGTTGCTGCTCCACCGCAACAACGCGTTGGTAATCCCCAGGTTTAGGGGTGGATGCATGCACCAAGAGTTCACTATGAGTCACTCTTCTCGCTTTTCAAGTTCTATGGAAAACTCCTCATGAAAAGAGAGGGTTCTAGCAGTAGAAACGGTTAGTTTTTACAACTTACCTTCATAGTCTCTTCTACATACTTCGCTACACCATTATCCATGGTGGTGAACCACCATGAAATAAAATGATTAATTTGCAGTTCACCTCCACACAAGATTCGCTTTTCCAATGTGCTCATATGAAAAATTGTATAAGTTATCATATGCTAATCTTAAATCATCATGGTTTGTCAGGTGACGGTGCAACTCTTAATTATGGAACCTAAAAGATGTTTAATGTGTAACATAGTATAATGGAAAAACTTGCGGACATAAGAAGTTAGGTCAGTAAGCTAACTATAGGTTCTAGAAGGGTTTGAGTCTCATAGAGAAACATTAGATATTTCTCTTCATAAGAACCTCTTTCACGGGAAGCAATGTCTTCAGGGTTTAATATGACATGTGTTAGGTCCCTCACTACTTCAGCTGCAGGCCAGGTAAGGCGGTGGGACTCTGGTATAATGATTCATTCAAATTTTTCTCTTTCAAAAGATATGGTTGGGTCAATCCATATGGTCATATTATGCCCCATCTCAGTTTCTCATCCATCCAGTGACACTTTCAGTGGGACGCCCTCCTTTTTTGGTTATAATTAAACTTGTGATGCACAGGAAACCCTTATAGTGAGCACCACTGTGTGGGAGCCTGCTAGCTAATGCTCGCAGGTGCAAATATGTAGCAGGATTTCCACAAACAATTTAGTTTTTTATTTTTTGCCAATTATTTTGGTGGAGTTACAATATGTCAAACTATAAAAATATATTATAATCTTTCCTAAGTCGTGGCTTGGGTGTGATAAATGATACTTTATTAAATGCCTTCCCCTAGTATTTAGGGTCATCATAGGCTACTTGTGGACTATTATAAAACTTAGTATAGACAAAGTGTTGATGCTTAGACGTTCTAACTATCCAACCAATCAGCACTCCATGACTTTTCCTCATCTCGTCTGGGCGACCCTATATGATTGGTCCACTGATAGTAGGATAGAACCATGGCTAAAGATTTATTATTTCACCCAATCATTTGTATTAAAATTTTGTTTCTTACAGCGGATCTCCAATGGCTTCAGCTTGTGATTACTGGTTAAAATTTTTTCCCCTTTGCGACCCCCTCAAAGCTATAAATTAGGTGATTTTTTTAGGAAAAACAATAAATTGGTGCTAGTGCTTAGGCGACTCTTCCACTCAGGTGAAATTTGGCCAAGGGTTATGGAAAGACAAGGGCAGTTCAATCTGCCCTGGTCAATGGGAGGCGAGGAGTAAAACGATTAAGCTGAGTCAAATTGTTTTTCCAAGAGTTAGGTGATTTTGTATATAATAATTTGGATTATTCTCACAAAAATATTATTCCCAGAGTCAAGATGGCTATTGAACAACACCTCTCTACAACGCATCTATAATAAAGAATTTTTTGGAACCACAGAATACAACGCTGCATTCCACGCCGTTAAGTCCATATTTTGTCTAGTTAGTGCTATCACATGCAGACCCTCATCCGTCCCTTTTATTGTTGCCACAAATGCTTCCAACTTTGCAGTGGGAACATCTCTGCTAAAGGAAATGAAGGATGGAGCGGAACGCCCTGTTGCTTATTTCAAAGAAGATGTCCCTAGTGCAGCTCAATTATGATATCTATGGTAAAGAACTCCTTGATTTTGTTGAGGCGGTAAAGCACTGACACTATCATTTTCATGATCCTAATCGGCATTTTACTGTCCTCACTGGCCACAAGGCGTTGATGTACTACAGCGCCTCCAGAAGCTGTCCCCTCGTCAGTCCAGGAAATTTGAAATTCTGTTGTGTTCAATTTCCAATATTTACTTCATTGAAGGTACCAAAACCTGTTACCAAATGCTTTACCACTGATGCCTGCCTTTTCCCCTGATTGGCACTTTTTGAAGCACATAATCTCAGGTGTTGATAAAGTCAGAACAAGTAAGGAGAGCCCACTTGCCAACTCCCTCACTCTGCTCAGGATGGAGCCTCAAGAAGATACCGAAACCCTACTCACGTTAGGCTGTTTAACCCCTGTTTGATGATTACAACAAGATCAAGCAGGACTTCCAGAGAAATGGTAAGCCTCTGGACAAAGGTTACCAGTTTCTAGATGGGGTCATCCTTTATCAAGGCAAGTGTTGGGTACCATCTGGACCCTTGAGAGAGGAAGCGCTTCATGAAGCTCATAACCCTCCAACTTATTGCCACCCTGGCAGGGACAAGGCACTTGAGTTGGTCCGCCGCTCCTACAATTGGAAATCATCGCAACTGATGTGGCTACATAACCAAAGTGCTGCTTGACATGCAACCAGTAAAAACCCAGCCTCCCAAAAGAGCTCAAGGCACTTGTCCCCCTCCAAGCTTTGGAGGGCCCTTGGACTTTGGTGTCCATTGTTTTCATTGTGGAGCTCCCCTTGTCACAGGTTTATGACTCAGTAATGGTTGAATGGACCGGTTTATCAAGATTGACCACTTCATCCCGTGCAATACCGCAATTATTTCCATCCAGACAGACCGCCTCTTTGTGGATTACATTTTTTGCCTACATGGCCTCCCTCAAGGAAATTTAACAGTGATCATGGCCCGCATCTCATGGCCCAGTTCTGGAAGACTTGCTGCTCTTCTTAGGAATCTACTCCTGACATTCCACAGCCTTTCACCCTCATTCAGATAAAGACAGAAATAGTGAACTAGGGGTTAGAGCAGTTCTTGCGCTGTCATTTTAACACTGAACATAACAAATGGGCCTCTCACCTTCTACTGGTGCAATTCATCTATAATAACCTTACCCATACATTGAATGGCAAATCCCCCTTTCAAACTATGGGTACAATTCAAGCTCCAACCCGGGTCCACAAATTGAGTCCACCGTTGATGCTTCCAATGAGCGCGCCAAAGATCTCATAGCCATAAACCAGGCAGTAAAAGACATCTTGTTGATGCTGTGAGGATCTACAAAGCATATGCTGACCGCAAGCCCCATGAAGGCCCTGAGTACAAGCCAGGAGATTTAGTCATGGTCAATACCAAGAACCTCTACCTGAAGCAGCCCTGCTCCAAGCAAAATTCCCAAGCGTGTTGGACCCTTTAAGATTATCATGAAGGTCATTTCATCATCTTACCAATTTGATCTAACCCCTTTTTAAAAGTGTTCATCACCGTTCATGAGATCTTCCTGACCCCCTTTGAGGGTCCCGAGCCATCAAACCCTGAGCCTGTATTAGTAGATGGTAAACACTAATATAAGATCGATGCTGTTCTTTCCTCCCTCCTATCCAGATGTCATCTCCAGTATCTGGTGTCCTAAAAGGTTATTACAAAACTGAGAACAGCTGGGAATTCCATAGAGACTTTTTCAACGCCCAGAACCTAATCCAAGGCTTCCATGATAGATACTTTGATGCTTTAGGCCCAGCCGCTCAAGCCTCCTTGGACGCCATAAAGCCTCCGACTCCCCACAAGAACTTTGCCTTGGCCAACTTCACCTCGGGTGGTGTAGAACGCCATTCAAGAGTGGAGAGTGATTTCAAAATTAGTGACATTTTACCTGGGGGAACGTCCCACCAAAGCAAATCATAAGAAGCCCTTGGAATCAAGGCCTAAAACCTTTCAAAGATACCAATGAACTCTCTAAGGTCATTGACCGCAAATAGGTTCTGGTTTTGCCAGTCAGGGATGGGGAAATGGCACTATTGAGGCAGACAATCTGGATAAAATTGACTCAAAAAGCCAAAAAATTAGACAATATGAATTTATGGAATTTGGCTAAATTTTATAAATGTTCAATTTCACCAAAAGGTGAAAACTTTTTGGCTTGGGTCAGTTTTCATTAAATTGAGACCAACACAAAATTCCCTTTAAATTCACGCCCAAGCTTAGAAATATTTATTTATTTTCTCAGATAACTAAATAAAATTTGATAAAGTTTTGGGAATATTTTTAAGCTTTCCCATAACATTAAGTAGAATATAATATTAAAATAATAGATATAACCTTCCGCAATGGGCAGATTTTATTCAAGCTCTAGTATGACCCTACCTTTAGCATAGAAACTTCCATCATGCCGCGGCCTATTCCTCTGAGTCTGCCATATTGTATTTCGCCATTTTCTGCTGAAGTACGTATGCCAAATTCCTCAATTATCTGGGACTCTTTTCCCTGATAGTTTGCTTTATTTTGGCCTGCGCTTTTCAACATAAATTTATATGAAAACAAAACTGAGATAACCTAGGACGTTGCTTATGCCTGCTTGGCCATTCTGACCTAATTTGTCATCTGATGCTTAGCACCTTCCCTCTTGTGACCTCCTGTGCTCACTTTCCCAATGCAGCATTAGGCTTTCAAGCAGTCTCAAGAGATTTATTCTTGATATTCCCTAGACTGTTAATGCTCAAGATGGGTCAACTCAACAGAGCAAGTTATTGATCAGCTTGCTGCTCATGTTGACTATCCAAGACTACCCAATCAATTTACTGAGGAAAGTGCCTTCTGAAACCTGAGCTTTGTCAGTTTGACGTTCAACTGAGCCAAAATGGCGAGCTCAGCAGGCGTACTAAAACATGATAACCTGTACCCACATATACCCCTTCAGAGTTGTCACTGGAATTATTCCCACTCATGTTATATGAGCGATTGACAATGTTTCAATTAAGGTATTTAGGTCAGTCAGCTTTAGAGGTAACTGACCTTAAGCTGCTCACCCTTTTCCCTGCTCAGCAAGGGCAGAGTCTTTCAAAAACACATATCTTTGATATGATTGTTCTTCTTGCAGTAGTTACAACTTGGCTTACTCTCCTACTTAGGCTTTGCTTCCTCTGTGGTATACACTCTGGGTTTCGTATAGCCATTCAGGAAATCTCTAGTTTGTGTATATCAACCACATTGAACAAGGTTTTTTCTATATCTATGATAGAATTGAAACTTCATTTGACAGATGTGAATGCAATAATAGGTCGAAATTACTAAGTAAGTTCAGCAACAACGGCGGCTATGACATCATACAATGTAAACATCTTTGAGGTCAACAGCATTTGGGCCTCATATAATAATGATCTGTAAATTTAATCAGGGTTTTATTTCAGTGTAACATGATTTTCACGAAATCCTGCATCTTCATACTCAAGATATGCTTGGATATGAATTCTTTTATAAACGCTTAACTTAACTTCACTTCAGGTGTTTTTTTTAGTACTAGATGGTCCCAATTCACTTCAGGTGTTCAAGTCATTTATATGAGTTACTATAAACTCTTGAGCCATAGGGCTTAAACTAGATAAAATATGTTTACTTTTTGATGATCATTCGCACCTTCCATCACATTTCATAGACATAGAGGGAAGATGCGATATTTCAAACTCCAGCTGCAAGATTGTCCTTGAACATAGGTTTAAAGGTAGTGGCTTACAATACTGATAAAACGTGTACTCTAGGAGCTTTAGATTCAGTAATGTCAGTACATGTGTTACTCTGTTCATTTGACACAAGATTCCAATAGTTGATCCAGTAAAGTATTGAGATGTAATTCCATTTTCACCAAAGTAAGTCTTGGTGAGACATCCAGCATATAGATTTCTTTCAAGAATGACTTTATTATTCTCCAAGTTCTTAACGTGGATGTTCAGCACATGAATTTGTTGAGAAGCATATGAGTTTTAGTTCACAAGAGTTTATTCTCATAATCTTATACTCCATTATACTTATTCAGTGCTCCTTCTTCTATTGTAATTCATAGCTCTGAGGAGGCTTGTCAAACTTGGCTTCCAGCTCTTCTGTGAGATTATTCCAGCGTTTCTCTGCTTCATTGAGGCGATGGTAGACTTCATGAACTCTTTTTGATTAGGTGATTTGCCTCTCATGTCAATCTCCAATTTTTTGAGTCACTTGGTAATAGTATGAGTAAACACCTGAGTCGCATGAGATGTTCAATCCTGCTCAATTGGGCCACTAAGGATATGATGGTTGGGAGTTATTGATTGAGGCTCAAGGATTCAATGAGCCTAAACTCATCAAATCGTCATAGGGCTTGCTCTAGCTAGAACTCGAGGTGCTAAATTTACTCCCCCTCATTGCGTTGGCTAGTAGAATCTTGGGCCGATGATTCATCATGACGTTGGCGTCTTTTCTTAAGAGCTCTCAGCTAAAAATGTCAATTATTCTTATAGTATTTTTGTTTGCTCCATAATGTTCTTTCAGAGAAGCTATATAGTTTTTTACACATATTGATAAATACCAGAATCAATAGTCCCCATTTGGTTATGGAGATAAATTATATATAGGAATGGTTTTCTTTGATCAAAAGGCAGATGTCCCCTATACTTTGTGATGCTAAATTATATACCTGTTCATAGGCCACCCCTAAAGCCCCTTGAGTATTGATATGATGGTGGAATTCCTCGTTATGGACTCCTAATAAATTTAAAATATGATAAAGCGCTGAGTGTACAAATCACATGATATAATGAGATAGATATGCACTTGAATGTATGTCTCTAAGAGAACATTTGACATCATATAGATTTCTTAGATTCCAATCCATGAAGGATGCCCTTTTGAGGCTGGCTTTTCTCCTGGGTTAATGACTCCGTGAACAAAGTCTCAAACTATTTCATAGAGATTTATGTTAGATGATGAGATTCAGGTATAACTTTAAATTTTCATCTTGTTCAAATGTGATGATGGGCGAAATTTCCATTTGGTCATCTTCACCATTTCTGTTGTGCACCCAGCAGGTTACACTATTGATTGTGTTACCTTCCATGGTGCAATCAATTAAATGTAGGTATTGTTAAGCATTAACGAGCCCCTTTGGTTTTCACTAGCCTGTTAGATTCTATTTTTAATTTAATAGTGCTGTGGCCAAGGAGCCCAACAGTCAATAATTGAAGAAGTTTAAAACATACAACAAGTATATTGTTTATATTTGAGGATGCTAAGTCATGCTTAGGTCCTGTCATCTAGAGTATTTGGCCTGTGGCAAACTGAAAAAGTGACTTATTGAACTCAAGTGACAATAAAGGTGTCTAAAATTAATGACAAAACTATGATGTAATAAAAAAATGGAGGTTTATACGTTACATTTAACTTAATATACCCCATAAGAACAAGGATTAATTAAATTAGTAAGAGGGGGAATTCGGATTAGAGGCTATTTTACAGGCAATGCATCCAGATTGTATAATACCTTTATAGCATATGTTTGATAGGTCAAAAAGGTTTGAGATTGTACCAAGTCAGATAAAAATTGTTATCACTTAGGACAGTTATTGGGCATATTCTCGATTCTTACCCTTTTTTAGGTACATTTATTTTCTGCCTTGCGTGCCACCTAATGTAAAGGTCATCTAACATACTAACAATTCTTTATATTGATTAAGCAGGATATTTCTCTGAGTATCTTGGGCTGTAATTGGTCTGATGTAATTTTTATTATTAATTGAGCCTTATTGAATATCAGGTTTTCTTTTTTTAGTACTAGATGGTCCCAACCTGAGGGGGGATTCATCAATGTTTATTAAATTACGCATGGGCTCCTAAGAGCCTGAGGCGAGGGAAGGGGAGGGAGGGGGCATCGAGAAAGGTAGGGGGGTTTGCGCGCCAGAGCCGTGCTGCAGTGACAACTGAGAGGGGGAGGGTTGGCGACATAGTGCAGACCTTTAGGTCCATCTCAAAGTGTACCTGAAAGTGGGTGATCATGTGTGGAAGGGTCCACGCCTGCTGGTCAAAGGCAGCACGAAGGAAGGAGTTATGGATGGTCCAGATGGCTGTGGCATTTGCGAGGACATGGAGGGGTTGGTGGCAACCAGGCAATGTCTGCTCGAACATGAGGTCTTGCACAGGGTGTCCAGACCAGGGCTGAGCATGGAGGAGCGCGCGGGCCTTTAGCCAAAATGCAGCGACACCTGGATAGGTGAAAAAATGATGGAGGTGGGAGTTGTTAGGCTCCACAAAGCGGGGGCAGCTTTGGTGCTGGAAGGTGGGGCCAGTCCGGTCCCCTGTCCTGTATGAACAGTGGAGAACCCTCCATAAGGTGTTGGACACCTTTGATGACAGGATGGGGTGATAGACGTCCTTCCACAATTCCTTAAGGTCGAATCTCACAAAGGGAGGGAGGAGCTCAAGGAGTCTTGGGCGGATGGGAGGACGATCTTGGGGGTTGAGGCGAGTTGTGACAACTTGTCCATTGTGCACAATTTCATGGCTATGGGGGCTGAGGTCAGGGCCGTCCCTTCTGTATGGGAAGGCATGGTGGATCCATGCGCCTACTCGTTTCAGGGCAAGGAGAGCCTGGTTACAGTAGGGGGATGAGGATGGTTTCAGGCGATGGCCTGGGTGGTTTGTGAGCCACTCCCTTAATGAGGTCGGAGATGCTCTAGGAAGACCCAGAGCTGCTGACACTGACTGGCGGAGGGCGTGCGCCCATTGGGGCTTGGGGGTCGCGTCCCAGCAGACAATCGGCCATAGGAACTTCAGGAAGATTGTGGTGGCGTGGGATCGCGTGTCCAGAAGCCCTAGGCCCCTTCATTGCAGGGTCGGGCAATGGTTTAGAGGGCCATTGGTGGATGGTTTGAGCCTCAGATCCAACAGCGGAGGAGTACATTGAGCCGCGTAAAAAAGGCATCTGTGAATGGGCAGATGTGCGCTAGGATTCAGACTTTGGAGAGGAGGAACACATTGGCCATCAGGGCTCAACCCTGGGGGGTGATGTGCCGCCGGTTCCAGCTGGCAATCCTGGAGTTAACTGCTGCGAGGAGCAAGTCCTCATTGTCTTTTAGCGCAACTCCTTGTTGGTTGGTGAGAACGCATAGGTGACGGAAGGTACCACGCACAGGTTCAATACCAAATGGTGGGGGGAAGGTGGGGGAGCCGACCTGTACAACTGTTGTCTTGGAGGTGTTGACCATGGCGTTGGATGCCTTGGTGTACCTCTCAATAGTCACAGCAGCGAGGGCAACATCCTCAGTGCAGCCAAATGCAATTGCGGTGTCATCTGCAAATGCCATGGTGCGGGTGGGGGATTTACCTGATACCAGAATCCCTGTTAGCTTGTCCTGTAAGGAGGTCAAGAGGGGGTCGAGGGTGATGTTAAAAAGGATAGGCTCAGGGGGTCCTCTTGCCGGAGACCTTATCCAACTGGTACTGCCATTGTAAGACCCATTGGCGCCAGGACTCTGGTGTGGAGCTGGTCATAGAGCGCTGATATCCAGCGCCTAGCTGCGGGGGGAGATGGAAGCGGGCCAGGGAAGCATCAATATACTTCCAGGCTACCCAAATTTATGCTTTCTCCATATCCAGGAGAGCCACAAAGCCATTCACCTTACGAGAGTTAGCAGTCAACTTCACGTGAAGGTCATTACAGTTGTCCCATAACGACCTCCCCAGAATAAAACCGTGCTGGGATGGGAAGAGGCGAGGTGACACCCATTTGGTGATGCTTTTGGCCAGAAGCTTCGTGAAGAGCTTGTGGTCTGTGTTGATTAACGCTATGGGGCGCCAGTTTGCCAGGTTCTCACGGTCTGACTTCTTGTGAATGAGGGTCGTGATTGAGCCTCTGGAGTTGGGGAGGACTTCGCTATTCACCAATAGTGCAGCGAAGAGGTTGCGGAGGGTTCTGGCTATCACCGCAGGTTCCAGAAGGTACACCTCGAAGGGTATTCCATCTGGGCCTGGGGCTTTAAGCTGTGGGGATTTCAGAAGGGTTTCCATCACCTCCTTGATGGAAATAGGCGCCAGTAGAGCCTCATCAGCCCGTGGGTCAATGGGCGGCTCTGGAGCCCGCCACAGAAAGCCTTAGATGTTCGACGGGTCCACCTGGGTGGCATGGAAGAGGCTGGAGTAGAAGCGGTGTAGTTCCTGCGTGATTTACTCCTTATCCGAAGTGGTTGTAGTGCCAATCTTCATTGAAGTAATATCCTTCGCTGTTGACCGGGCTTTCTGTTTCTGAAAGAATAAGTGGGTGGGGCGTTCCCATTGAGCATAGTAACGAGATGTTTTAAAGTTTGCTGACCATTCTTCCTGCAGTGTGAGCTCCAAGCGGAGTGCTTCCTGCGCCGCTTCCCAGTCTTCCAACCATCTGGGAGAGGGCGAAGGCTGGCAGTTTCTCTCCAGATGTCTGATTCTGGCTTCCGCCCTTTTGACTCTGGCGCGAGCTGCGGTCATCTGGGCTTTGGCACAGTTGTAAGCAACGCGGGTGATGCCCTCCTTGGTCACCGCCCATCTAGCCTTGTGGTCAAGCAGGTGGGGTGGGGGGAGGTGAGAGTCTCCCGGATGGTCATAGACAGCTTCTCCTTAGTGAAGGGGTTGTTGAGAAGAGCTGGGGCAACCCTAGGCCAGAACCTACGCGACAGTCTAAGCGTGGTGGTGAGGACAACGTTGAGTGACCTGTGATCACTCAGATGGTTGTCACGAGAGATGGGAGAGGAGACGCGGCCAATTAGCAGGGGTCCAATCAGTGCCATATCTATGCGTGACGCTGACTGGAAAGCTCCTCCATCATATCGGATCCAATTCATGCAACCTAGGCCAGACGGGGAGGGTGGAAGCGCATACTAAACCACTCAGGCGAAGGAAATTCTGGAGGCGACTTGATCCAGGTCGTTCCTTTGCTTCAGGGGGGTAAGAGTTACGGACGCGACTTATGGTTGTGTTGAAATCTCCCAAGAGGACCGTATTCCGTGGGAGATTGAGTTAGCCAATCTCTTCTAAGAGCCGGTTTTGCTCCTGACCTGCATTAGGCAGGTAGATGCTTGCAGCGAAGAAAGAGAAGTCAGGAGTGGTGAGTTTGGCCAGTATAAGTCGGCCACCGAGATATTGTGCAAAAGAATGGGTTTTAACCCAGGGATTCAAAACAATAAGGGCGGCATGGTCTGTCCAGAAGGAGTTGCCTCCAAACTGTTCATTCCATGCAGATTGTTCGTGGGGGAGGATATGGGGCTCCTGGACAGCAGCGATGTCAATTTGTGCAGACCTGAAGTTGTGGAGGAGGCGGGCTCTCCGCTTAAAGTCCTGCAACCCATTCGCGTTGATGGATTGCAGGGCCAGGGTGCTGCCGTGGGGACTCATAGCTGTTCCCCTCCATGTCCTGGGGGGTTGCCAGCGCTTAAACCTGCTTCTGTGAGGCGGCTAGTTTTAAGTCCTTTAGCTTGACTATTAGCTGCAATCCATGAGGAGCGTCGAGGGTTCTGAGGGGAAGGAGAGGGTGGGGGGGCGGAGGACCCAGAAAGCCAGCCTAGGATGCTGCCCCCACTCCGTTGCAGGGGAAGGACCTGAGGGTGCTCAACGGCGACCTCCGCGGTGTCCCCATTTGATGATTCTGAGTCCATATTCACTTCCTTCAACATTGCAAAGGAGCCGCGTGAAATGGACTGTGGGTTTGGGGTAGGACTCTTTGAGGTGGCACTTCTACCGCAGGCCGCAGGTTGCCAGTCCGTGCTGGTGGGCATAGCTCCATTGGGAGCAGAGGGTTGATGCGATAAATCGCTGGTGGAGGTTGGTGAGGGTGCCGCGGAGCCCTGAGTGGGGGTGGCTGACGAGGGGCGCCCTGTGGGAGATTACTTGCGCTTGGTGAGAGAGGGAGTTGACTCTGGGATATTGGAGGGGGTGCCCACTGGAAGGGGGGCATGAGCGCGAAGGTATCCCGTACCAATAGTGATGTTAGCTGTTTCAACTGCTAGGCGTGAGGCCTCAGGGGACAGGTCTTTAATGGGAACCCATTGCGTGGGTTGTGTAATTGCTGCTGCGGCCACGTGTGATTGTTTTTTGGCCTGGTTTAGGCCCCTGGGTGGTAGCTAAGAGGGCTTGTTTTCAAGCTGTGCAGCCAATATACAGGTGTACAAGGGCGTTACACCATGAACACCGGGGGCGCGCCTGATCAGGGTCGACAAAAAAGATCTCAGGGCATGCCCCAACTACCGCCACATGAGGAATAATCTCAATGTTGCGGGATACAGTGGGGGAGGGGATGCATGACGCCCTAGCAGTGCGAGCTCTTTGGGTGGGAGCATAGTAAGAGGGGACGCTAAAGTCCACTGAAAGAACAGACCCAAACTTCATTAAACCACGATGGAGCGCCAGTTCAAGAGACTCAGGATCAACAGTCGTTGGTAGGTTGGAAAAAGTAACCCATAAAATTTTCTCCAGGTGAGAGCATGTGCGGGAGATGTGAAGAGATCCACGCGGAATAATGACCTGAGGGTGGCAGCATGGTCAGCAAGGGCAGCTTCAGTGAAGCCCACATCGATGTAGTGGCCCTCCACTGATTCATGGATGGTGGTGTTAATTGGGAATGTCTCCACGATCGTTGCAAAGTATGAGAAGTAATCCTCCGTATACAATTCAACAGGGTTATGCCCATAATAAAGGCGAATTGCGTGGGAGAGGGTTGAGTGAGGTAGAGCTTTTTGCGCTCTAGTTTTGGCCCATTTCTTCTTAACATCAGCAATAAACGCCACTTCACGGGGATCATCTTTGGGTAGAGTTGGTGTCAGAGGTTTTTGCCACGCCCCAGTGGCTCCTTTGGTATTTTTGTGTTTGCTTTGGGCTGCAATCGTGGGTTGAATGTGAGCTGGTGGTTTGGACAAGTTTGTGGAGTTCCCCTGTTGCTGGAATGTTTGAGCAGTTGCTGGCAGAATATTGAATTGAGAGGTGGATTGTTGGGCCTCGCTAAATTGGGGAGGCCCATCCAGATTGGAATTAACTCCAGCCAATTTGGGAGGAGGGCGATTTTTCATCACCATCCCAATCTATTTGGGTAAATTCAGCCCGAGTATTTGCTGTGATTTGGTGGGCAAAACTCACTGGCTGATTAGGGAATTGTTCATTTTCAGCATATGGAGATAAAGTGCCAACTTGAGAAGTGCCAATTATGGGGTTTAAATGGGATAGGTGATATTGGAACTGGTGTGAAGTTCCAAAATCCAAACCATTTGAATCCCCATTGGGAAGAGTAGTTTTCCCAATTTGGTGTTTAGTGAACCAGAATGTGCGGCTAATCCAACCTTACATCTGAGGGTTTGGGGGCCAGGTAGCTGGGTATCGCCCCTCTTGGGGGGAGCCAGAAATATGGCATCAGCAATAATAGATGGGGCTAAATTAGCTGACACAATGGGGGAGGTGAATGCCTGGATAGGCTGAGTTGCATTCAACTGAGCAGATGCCATTAAAACAGCATGGGTGATGGCCTCCTTGGTTGGAGGGGGCCCAGCGTGTTGGTGGGAGGTAGCGCACGCAGAGCTGTTGGGCGTGCAGGCTGCAGAAGTGCGATCAGGTGAACTGGCGCTAGTTGAAGTAGCTCCAGGTTGGGGGGTGGTGCCTGCTTTCACAGCCGCTGCTTGAGAATAGGTGATTCTGGTTGACACTGAGGTGGGTAACCGGGGGTTGCTTCATTTGGGGGTGGTGCTGGCTCGTTTGGCAGAGCCCGCGGGTTCTTTTGTGGGGTTTCCCGCCATATTTTCTAATAGTTTTCGTAAATCTCTTTAGTAGAGCTAAATTTCAAGGCTGAATTGATTTTTGAAAAGTGATGCTTAGCAGAAAGAGATGATAGTGCGGTATTTTTATTGTCTAATAAATCAGAGTTAGAGGAATATCAGGTTTTCCATATGATAAATGATGTGATTTCTATAACTTCCTTTCTTGGGTCTTGGTGTTGATTCTCTCATGGGAGTCAATTGCTTGATATTACTCCCATCAGTCCAATATACTGATATCTGACAGGAGTTCACTTTAAGTGGATGGTGGACTTCCACTTTTCCTTTCGCATGTTGAAGTTTTTGTTTCACTAAAACGCCAATACTCATGTACCCATGTTTTGATAAGCCATTTGTCATCCTACGGATGTGTCCCTTACTACCATAGGAGTGGTGTTACTAAAAACTCACAAAAAGGAAATTGCGCCCATCGGCTTATTTTAGCTATATGTCCATAGTTAATAATTAAAACTATATTATAATATGGAAGGAATGTCAGGCATTAATCTATGCATGTAACAATTCTGGTTTTACATCCACAAGGTACACTTCATAGTACCATCTAGTACTAAAAAAAGGTACACTTCATAGTATTAATTTAACATGATTCACTCCACTGCTTAAAAATTCTCAAG
>JAKSZP010017446.1:0-91292 GCA_022478985.1 Massospora cicadina
CTGGACCATCCATAACTCCTTCCTTCGTGCTGCCTTTGACCAGCAGGTGTGGACCCTTCCACACATGATCACCCACTTTCAGGTACACTTTGAGATGGCCCTGAAGGTCTGCACTATGTCGCCAACCCTCCCCCGCTCAGTTGTCACTGCAGCACAGCTCTGGCGCGCAAACCCCTCCCTTTCTCGATGCCTCCTCCCTCCCCTTCCCTCGCCTCAGGCTCTTAGGAGCCCAGGCGTAATTCAATAAACATCGATGAATCCCCCCATTGGGTTGGGACCATCTAGTACTAAAAAAAGAGAGGGTATCCAACCCATACAAGATAAGGTTGAAGCGATTGCCAGAATGCCTCCCCCCAAAAATCTATAGGATATACAGTTATTTCTAGGGATGATGGGGTATTACCATCAGTTCATCCCTAAGTTTTCCCAACTCAGTGAGCCACTTTCTCGCATACTGAAAAAGAATATCCCTTTTCAATGGGGCACTGAACAGAAGGCTGCTTTTGAAACAATGAAGCTGCTGCTACAAAAATGGCCTATCCTAAGGCATCCTGATTATGGAAAACCGTTTATTTTGTTTACAGACGCCTCAGACTACGCCGTCGGGGTCATCCTAGCCCAACTGGATAAAAAAGGGGTAGATCATCCAGTCTCATATTTCAGTAAGATGCTATCAAAGGCGGAATGCAACTATAGTGTTACTGAGAAAGAGTGTCTTGCCATTCTACTAGCAGTGAAGCATTACCGTCCTTTCTTGTATGGGACCTCTTTCAATGTGATTATGGACCATGCATCTTTAAAATGGTTGCAAAACATGAAGGACCCTATGGGGCGGTTAGCTCGCTGTGCTTTAAAGCTCCAGCATTATGACATGAAGATCAAACACCAAGCTGGAACCTGTCACATGAATGTTGATGGGTAAACTCGGCTGCCCATCCTCCACTTAGATAACAGTGAAGCGGGAGCGGCTGTATGATCTTTTAATGACCCCAAATGACTAGGAGGATGAGGATGAGCCCGTACAGAGGATGTTGGTCCAGCGCTCCAAAACATTAAAGTAGAAAACGGAAAGTTGTATAAACAAGTAGGAGCGAAGTGGTTGCCTTACCTATGGTCCTTGGAACGCGTACCTGTTATCCTGGAAGCTCAATTAACCTTAGGCCATGGAGGAGCAAAGAAAAACTACGAGTAGATTAAGGATCAGTAATTTTGGGAGGGAATCATGAAAGCCATCGTTGAAGTCTTGAATGCTTGCCTTACATGTAAGAAGCAGTCTCAATTCAAAACTAGATATCAATTTCAGCTGACTACCCCGCAATAGCCATTTCATACCATAAGCTTGGATATAGTAGGGCCGCTTCCTCAGACCACAGGTGGAAACAGATATATCTTGGTAGGTATTGACCATTTCACGAAGTGGGTTGAAGCTGTGGCGCTTCTGCCCCAAACTGCTAAGGCCATTGCAACCTTTCCCCATCAAAATATTTTCACTCGACATGGGTGCCCTCAAGTACTACTCTGCAACAATGGAAAAAAGTTCACCTCCAGAGTATTCAAAATCTTGGCTACCTCCATGGGAGCCCAGCAACTATTCTCAGCTCCATATAACCCATCAACCAATGGTACGGTGGTTCGAGCTAATGGCACTTTGGTTTCCATCTTATTGAAAATGTCCTTGTCCGATCCCCTTCATTGGGATCGTTATCTCCCTAATGCTCTTATGGCTTACAGTATTAGCTATCACCAGATTCTGAAAATGTCCCCTTTCCAAGTTTTGTATGGAAGGGAACCAGGCATACCTGCCCTTCTAGCTAAGGATGTCTTCTCTAGTGGAGAGGAGCCTGAGAAAGCAATGCGAAGGTTAGCTAACCACATCATTCAGCTTTAATCAGAGGCTATGACCAACATAACCAAACGGTCACTATAGAAGGCCAAGCTGCCAATGAGCTTTGGGCTCCCCTACCTTCATTCCAAGTGTCAGATATGGTCTTATATTACAACAATCGCATAACTCCTCAAAGTGGCAAACTTAGATCAATCTGATAGGGGCCATTTACCATCACGTATAAGAGAGGAAATGAGTATTCTATAAAGTCTTTGGCTACTGGAGTTACCATAACCCAGGTACATGGCCGCTTCCTATGGCCCTACACTCCTCCCAACATTCTTGAGGGGGGCAATGTCAGACATTCTCCTTCTCAACTTTTAAAAAAGAATGTTGGAGGTAAAAATGCCCCTGAATCCACTACTACAATTGGCCAATTACATGTCCAATCTTCTAACAATACTATGGTTAATGAGGATATGAGTACCATCAGCCAAAAGACCCTGGCAGATTCTCGGTGGAACCCTACCCATCAGGAAAACATGTTTTATAATCAAAATCAGCTTATTGAAGTAAAAACTGATAGTCAGATTTCTATGACTCCTCGGCCAAATTTGGGGCATCCATCACATGGTTCCCCCTCAGCCGCATCTCATTCCATACCACACAGGTTTGTTCTCCCCCGAGGTGAGAAGATTTTACCTACCAGTGATTGGGTGCAATTTATCAAATCATTACCACACGGGTTTGTTCTGTCTCAGAATATTTTCCCTCGTTTTGATAGGCTGAAGCCTATCTTTCCTAATTTGGATGACTAAGCTTTTTGACACTATAGCCCTAAAATCCCAATGGCCCCAATATTCAAACTAGTTTAAACATGAAATACTAGTATCAAATAGGAGAGCTTTTTCTGGCTGGCCCCACATGAATTAAAAATTAAAACGAAAACTTTAAAAAAGCGTTTATTACTACTTCTATTTTAAGAAAAAGTAAGTTTCATTTATATTTTGAGAAATATTTGTGGCATCTATTGGCGGATCCCACAGGGGGTGAGATTTGGCCAACCCAAGTAGAATATAATATGGTTGAATATTGACTTGACACAAGGTGATAGGGCAATACTGAGCCTTGAATGAAAATTTAGTTAATTACCTCAAAATTAGGTGATGTTGGCATATGATGAATAATGAGTGGATTGCATCAAACTAAGGCAATTGTATATTTAGTAAATAGAACTTAATTAAAAACCAATGAGAATGTGGCGGAAATAATAGTCTAAGCAAGAGGTTTGGTATCAACAAAAGTTGCTGATACTTAAGCAATAAAAAAAGTTTGAAGATGGGATAGTTAATATAAAGAAGAGAACGGAGCAGAAGGAATCTTTTTTTATATTAAATAAAATAAAGTGGGGTGACTAAAGCAATTGCTTCACTTTCATTACAGTCATTGCATTTTATTTTGTGGGCTGAAAGTCTCCATATCATACACTTGTTGCTCAGTGGGCTTTACCCTGTGAGAGAACCCTATGGCATATCTCAACAATTCCACCAAATTTATAACCTTGGAGCTCACTACAGGGGGCCCATTGATCAACACCAAAAATAGATATAGTAAATAATCCAGGCGTTGACTATGTCATATCAGGCCTGCTCTTGTGGGGTTTCTTCCTGCACACTAGGCCAACTGAATATGCAGAAATTAGACTTGCCTTGGACGCTGTGCTTAAAAAGGCAGGATGATCCTTTTAAGGTTTTTTTATTGATAAGCTGCCTCCTTTTGATTGTGATGGGAACAACCATAAATTCTTTAAGCAATTTAACTTTTCAGCGGAAGAAGCTTCAGATTGGCATAAAGCAAAACTGTTAATATCCACCTTGGATGTTGGAAGCACCGACCAAGTTACTTGCTATCTACAAAACAGTTTCATTACATACCAAGATGTGAAGGATACTGTGCTACAGTTGTTTGGGGTGCCGTGAAGATGTCACAGTGGAAGTCAGAGTTCTTGACCATTGGATTTAAGCAAAATGAGACCCTCACTGAGTTTGCTGATTGATTTACAGTTGAAGCTCACATGTTTTTTGGGACAGGAATTTTATATGAAGCTGATGTATGCATTGCAATGTCCTCTGCGGTGAAGCCATACACAGAGCTTTACAATGGCATGGCTCCATATTTAGAGAATGACTTAATTTTGATTAAAATCATTCAAATTTTGTGACATCTATCTGCTACCTTTCCTCCACCCAATAAAGATCAAAAACCTACCGCATCCGCTGCTAAACTTTCTTATTTATTCAAATTATCTTGCCCTGTTCAGGGATTCATCTAGTAACACCCAGCCTTATTATCACTACGCACCTCGCCCTCAACTGGTTTACCATTAGCAGTTCAACTATTGGGCTAGGCCTGTTTACGCCAATTGACCCCAATCCAACTTTTGTTGTGGCCCATCTTACAACAATCAAGGATACAGGCCCTATGGGGTCAATTGTTTTGAATTCAGTCGCCCTGGGCACCTGGCACAAGGCTGCCCCAATTGTCAGGTCCATTACCTACCGCAGGACAAGTACAATTAAGCAAAAGTTGGAGTGGAGTTGAGATAGGACTCTATCTCCGCTATTACAGCCTCAAATGTCCCACATGAACCTACCCACGTATATTCAGTGGAAGACCCTCAGTACAACAATGCATTCCTATATCAACAGCCAGTTGAAGGGGCTAATGTATTGACATGAACGTAAACCAAGGACATGGCAGAAGAAGAATCACAGGATCAACTAAAGCCTTATGCCTGTCAAATGTTTGACCAAATTTCTACAGATGAGTCAGATCCATCCTCCGATGCGCCTCTCTTAAAGGGGTAAACGCCGCCCTGCCAATTGACACTATTGTTGAAGAGTACCCTAAAATTTGAGGAGGGTATTATGAGCTTTCTTGGAAAAAGAGATCCGTCAAATGGCCACATTTTGAACAATCAGAATTCCTCTTACTATGAGTGTACATACTGTGAAATTGTAATAGCAAAAACCTGAGTCTGTGCTATAAATGATACATGCACTCCAGTTACATGGTGTCCACAAAGTTGATGTCAAAATTAACATTTAAGCTTGATATGGAACATTGCATGGTGTATGGGACTGCGGGCGTGGAAAGCAAAGTCTCTGAGGGAGCGTACAGTGCATTACCCTTGGGGTTTGGGCGATTGTCATTCTAGCCCTGGTGATAGTGCTACCAAACAATAATTATGACTTTATAATTAGACCGCTTTTATGTGACTGTTTGGGGATGTTGTTATTATGATGGCGGAGACCTTAAATTCTGGGGCAGTGGATCCCAATTTATTTCACCTCCAGTGGAGTGCCAAAGAAACCCATTACACATGGGTCATACCAACCTGGCATACAGTGACGTGGTGATTCTGGTTTGCTGCCATCAACTAAAGGGCAAAACCCAGGCCCTTCCCCAACAGATATACGAATACTAAGGGCTGCCACTCAGAGAAGCTGGGATGATGTCCATCCCCTCTGGTCACCAAGTAATAATGAACACTGAATTGGTGGTAGAAGTGCCATACTGAAACTATAGGGAAGTTAAAAGTATTTCTTTAACAATCGTGGTTTGAGCCCCACATGGCTCCAGACATAATTATTATGGGCCATGGGAAGATTAAGGTAACGTTAGAGAATCTACAGAACAAACCAATGCAAATCTGGCAGCATCAAGTAGTGGTATATTTACACTTGATCCCTGTTTAGGAGGTCCTTTGGGTTCAAGAGTTTGGGTCAGTGGATGAATTTAGTCTACCCTTCAAACCACAGCTTAGCATAATGGCGGTGTTACCATATGAAAATTAAATGGGGTTATTGGAAGAACAAAAATATCAGGCGATAGCTTTATTCAAAAAATATAAGGAGATGTTTGCCATTGATGACCACGATTTAGGGTGCTTGTGGGGAGTGGTCTATCAAGTGGACACTGAGGATCATCCCCCATCAGATCTCAGCCGATACACTGGTTTAGGGAAGCTGAGGAACTAGTAACCAATGAAATCAAAAAGCTACTCAAACAAAGGATGCTTGAACCATCAAAGAGTCCATGGGCTTTACCCATTCTGATTGTCAAAAAGAAGGATGGCACCAATCAGGTAGTAATAGACTACCAAAGCTCAACAGCATTACCAAAAAGGAAGCAATCCCCTTGCCGCAAATTGACATTGCCTTGGATCAGTTGTGAGGAGTTTGCTATTCTCAGTAATGGATTTGATATCCAGTTATTGGCAAATCGAGTTGCCCACAGCAGGATGCGTGGCAGATCATCCTTTTGGGTTGGGCACCACTAGTGCTAAAAAAGGAGTTGCCCATTACAGAACAGGAAAAATGTACAATTATCACGTCCAAGGGGCTTTTCCAACTGATCTGTATGCCCCATGGGCTGTGTAATGCCCCAGCTATGTTTCAGCAGGCTATGGACACTAGCATTGGCGACCTAAAGCTGTCATGCATCCTTGTGTACCTTACCAATATTAATGTCTTTTTGCATACATTCTCTGAGCACCTCACCCATCTGGAGGAGGTCTTCCGCCAGCTTGCGGAGGCCAACATCAAAATTAAGCCCATAAATGCCACTTCTTTAAAAACCAACTGGAGAACCTTGGGTTTGTGGTGGATACGACTGGGCTGAGGCCCCAACCAGACAAAGCGGAGGCTATCCAGAAGATTACTACGCCAAACAGTAAGTGCGATATTTAAGTATTCTTGGGGTATTATTGGCTACTACTGCCGTTTTATACCCATCTTTAGTTGCATTGGAGATCCGCTGTTTGAGTTCTTAAAGAAGGACGCCACATTCAAATGGATGGAACGTTGTCAATACTTTTTTCAATATACTTCAAATGGTGCTAATCAGTTCACCAGTGGTGCGCTAAATTAACTTTTCTAAGGAGTTTATCGTCCATATGGATGAGTCCCATTCCGCCGTTAAGGCGGTCCTATCCCAAAAAGATGACTAAGGAGAGAAGCAACCAATGGCGTACTGCAGTTGAAGCTTGAATTTCCACAAACCTAATTACACCATGACTGAGTGGGTGTGCTTAGTGGTAATATATGCGTATAAGCAATTTAGGGTATATTTTCATGAAGTGAAGTTTAAAGTTGTAATGGATCATGCTTTGTTACGCTGGTTGCAGAATTCCAACGAGCCTGAAGAGCGTCTAGCACAATGGGCTCTCAATCTAAAGGTTTTTGTCTTTGGGCTCTCCACTGACCTGGAGAAAAACACCATAATGCTGATTGCTAGTTGAGATTGCCAATCGTTACTATTATAGAGGATCTCAGTGATGTTTTTTAGTACTAGATGGTCAGGATATTAGTGATGTTTTTTTAGTACTAGATGGTCAGGATCTCAGTGATGTTATGTACGACAAAATGCTTAGCAGAAATTACAATGATGAACAAACCCAAGCCATTAAGGTATCAGATGGAATAAGAGCAAATATGTCCCAGAAGAACGGTTAATTTACAAGAGGTTAGGGGACACTACTGTGAATATCCTAAGGCCTTCTGCCCATCTAATATTATTATGAGTGCACACTGAGATGTTGGACATTGTGGAGTACATAAGACCCAGGAATTTAGTGATCTTGTTACTACTGGGAGAGCAAGAACTTCAACATGCTTTATACTATCTCCTGCTGCCACCAATGCCAAGTGAAAAAGACGTTCTGCAAGAAGGCCTCATATCAGTTAGTAAAACCATCTTTCTTAACATATGGTTTTCCTTTATGTCGTTGGCCCTCTGCCAACTGGAGCTAACCGGTCTAAATATATTCTGGTGGTGATTGACCACTTGACCAAGTGGGTTGAAGCATGGACAAAACTGGATTTGGGGGCGGTCACAGTGGGCAAGTTCATAATGAGATGTATTATCCAGCGACATAGCTGCCATCAGTTCATTCTAACTGACAATGGAATTAACTTCACTTTGCATATCCTCCAAAGTTAAATGAGCTGATAGGCATCCGCAGGGTTCTGATGACCCCATACCACCCTGAGTCCAATGGATGGTCAAACGAGTTAATGGGACATTGGTGGACATACTTCAGATTTTAGTAACAGAATAATTTCTTATTGGAGTACCGTCCTTTCCACCATCATCTTTTCCTATAACATTAGCTACCATTCTACCACGGGGAACAGCCCCTTTCAATTACTATATGGATGACAATCTGCTCTTCTTGCACTGCTTTATGCTTGTAAAAGATACCAGAGGAATGGATCCCCACCATTATTTGACTAACCTAGCGGACATGTTGATCAAATTGCAAAACAAAGCGTACTCCTTCAGTTTAGCCAAGAAGATCAAGAACCAGGCTGCTGATTAGATATGGCATAGTGGGATTGCTCAGTTTAAAGATGGGAACATGGTTCTATTTCATGATCAACACAGGTTTGGGAAGAAGCACAAATTGGAAAGTATCTGGATTAGTCCATTTTCAGTAATTGAGAAAATAGGAGTTAAAACAGATACTATTAAGGACCCTGCAAGAAGTAAGATTATACTCTGAGTGCATGCAACGTTTCTTTGGGCATATAAACAATATGATATTTATTGTCCAGTCAAGGAGAAGGGTAAATCCAAGACTCTATTATGACTGGATGATAAGCCTTAAGTAGTTAAAGCAGAATGGGTGTGATTTGGGAAAACTGAGTAAATTGTAATATGTATGAAGATCGACTTGACATAAGGTGATAGAGCAACACCAAGCCTCAAATAAACATTTAGTGGATCGCCTCCAAGTTAGGTGGTCAACATATGACTAATGAGTGGATTGCCTCAAACTAAGACAATTGTGAATTTAAGAAATAGTAACTCTGCTAGAACCAAAGAGAATATGGCGGAACAAATAGTCTAAGCAAGAGATTTGAAATCAATAAATTGATGATACATAAGCAATACAAGAATATTAAAGAGGTATTGTTAATAGGAAGAAGATAGTGGAGCAGAAGGATCTGCTGTTTTATATTAAATAAATAAAGTGGGGTGGCTGAAGCATTGCTTCATATTTTATTAAAATCTTTGCATTTGTTTTGTGGGCTAACAATCACCATATCATCCGCCTGTTGCTCAGCGGGCTTGACCCTGCGTGAAAACCCTCTGGCATATCTCAACGTTCTGCCAGAATTTATAACACAAGTCTTTACCTTACCATCCAGATACAAATAGACTGGTAGAACGAGAAAATGGAACGCTGGCCATAACACTGATGAAGCTGGTCATTGGGAGAACTTCTGCATGGGGAAAATACCTCAGTTCAGTGATGTTCACTTATAAGATTATTCACCATACAGCAACAAGAAAATCACAATTTGTGTTGTTGATGAAAGGGCGGCCGCGTTACCACAAATTATTTTTTTAAAAAAGAACATTGAGAATGAGTTCCAAACACTACTTGCTCCAACTTTTGAATACCCTGACCAGGATACAAGAGCATTAGTTATGAACTTAAAAGAAGAATATCAAGGCCAAAATGATGGACAATAAGAACATACTGACACTATCCATTATATCAAAATAGGTGATAAAACAGCCTAATGTGAAATGCATGGTTGAAGAAGTATAAGCAAGCTGGATGCATATTGGTCAGGTCTGTTCAAGATTTTTGCCAAGACGGCGATAAGCAACTATTCCATCATGAACCTCTTTAATGAAAGATTGTTAATCAGGTCCATGTTAAATATCTAAAGCAGTATATTGAAGAAAAAATAATAATAATTGTTCCTGAAGGACTGCTGAACCATTAAGATGGTTATGTCCTGACATTTATTGGTTTATTCCTAAAAAATGACCGCTGAACCAAAATAAATGGTTAAGTCTTACAAAAATAAGACCTCTGAACCATGAAAACTGGTAGGTCAGGGGATGATACCCCAGTGGTAGAGTATGGACCCACTGCCACTGCCTCTCCAAGTTTGATCCTGGTAGATGAACTTTGGGTAGGGGACAATGATGACTGTTTGGTTTTGCGCACCAATGTCCCAAACCGAGATAGCAAATAGCAAAGGCGGTCCATGGAGTTTCTGGCCTATCATATGCCATTTGTGGAGGTTTTCCAGGTTTTATCCATTTTTCCCAATTTCTTCATTTCCCTTAAATGGTGCGGTATCATCCCAGATTGACCCTCTCAGATAAAATCTAAAAAATTAGGATTTAAATATAAAACAATGAGAACTGGTAGGTCAGATTATACCTAGAAACCAGTTAGGGGGAATAAAAAATAAAAAAGATGGACCGATTAATTGAGTGAAAGTCATGTCACATAAAAAATATGTAAAAAATAAAACATAAAAATGTCATATATTCTTATAATTTTTTTATGGTTATCCTTGACTTAGAGATGCTACCACCTATGTCGCCTCTTGGGGGAGGGAGGATGTATAACAGTTGAGGTTAATAAACCATCAAAATCTATTTGAGATCAGATGCTAGCAAGGGCTAGACCTACTTGAATCCAAGTTTGTTGAGCAAAGGCTGAACCCTGAGAGAACGCGATGAGCAGAAGAGGAATTGAGATGTCATTACTTGCCAATTGTGTACTATAGATTGGGGAGGAAAGAAACAGAACAAGAAGAGGCAGTCAGTGAATAACCTCAAGTAATCCTGATATGGCACTGGAACCAGAATATTGGTCTTAAGCGCTTATTGATGGGCTTCATTAAGAATGTTGGACATGTGAGCTGGCATTGAGCTAAGGGATACTTGGCGGAGGTATTTTACTTATGCCCCCAATCAGAGCCATAAGGGGAGGTACTAATGAGAAGAACCAGATATTAGGTAGTCATGCAAGGAGCAGACGGCATCCTGAAGACAATGACTATGAGCCTCTTGAATTTGAAAACAGAATAAGCAATGGAAGTTGGGGGAGACTGGAAGCTTTGTGGTCCAACTTCAAAGAACCTGACCTGCAAAACAAAGGGAATAGGCTGTAAAATCTCGATCTATTATACTTTTGAGATTAGAGGGATTCAGAGCTATGGAAAGAGTCTTGGTTACTTGGGTCCTCAATTCTGTGTAGGGGAGGTTGAAATATTCACATTATCTGAAGCTAGTTTAATTGAAAGAACAGCTGATTTATAAAATTGTCTGAGTCTAAAAAGAACTCTGGAAGCAAGTCAGATCCAGCACAAAATGACTGATCAATATCAGATGGCATTGTTTCAGGAGGCTTGATAATAATAGTATTATCTGTGATAGGAGTCAAATCCAGGAGAGTATTGAAGCTTAATTCAGGATTTGATGACAGAGGGAGAACTGGCCGCAAGTTGTTTGAGGTGGTTGCTTCTCTAGAACCATCAGTTTTGATAGCATATCCAGTAGATTCAATAGAAGGACTCCATATGGGTGCTTGAATGGGAGTATGGGTCCTAGGGGGACCATAGAAGAGATTTCTTTATGCATAACGACTCATCAATTGGAAGAGCTGAGCATCTTTATCAGAAAGACTGTTAGGATATTGCTGGTACCAAGAATCTAAATTTGGCATATGTGCTGGACAAGAGGGGGAAATCAGACTTTTATAATAGTTGACATTATTTTTTTCAGTATTAATTAAGATCTAATTTTGGAGAAATTAGTCTCAAAATTGATGAGGTAAGCTCTTAAGAAAATAAATGAAAGAATGATATGAGCTAAAAAAGTTAAAAAGAGAAGGTAACAAGAGCAGATATTTGATTATTCTTAATTGTATCATAAGCCAAACATTGACAGTTGGAACCTCCTGTCAAGGATGAGGAGGGAGATCAGGAAATCAAGGACGCTGGACCAAGATCCTAAAATATGACAATGGGTCATATGCCTTGGATGGGGGAAACTAGCTTTCTAGGACTAGAATTGTCATGAGTAAATCAATTAGCTTGACATGACAGTGGGTCATGAGGACCATGCTCTGAGGAGGCGGTAGAAAGGAAGAAAATGAAAAGAACTGAATGTCAAAGGTTTTCCTGAGCAGCGCTGAGTGCAGATCAACTTTGCTCCACTGGAAACCAAGAAAATTCTATCTGGTCCAAGGTGACATTACCTGTACTGATTTTATTCTATCTGGAAATCTAGGAAAGAGGGGGATGTGATGGGATTTCTTCCCACCTTTTAAGCTTCCTAGGTTACCTGTGGATCACTAGGGGATAATTCCCTTTGGTGAGTGAATTAGATATCGGTTGACCCCAATTTCAGGTTTTTATTGTTTGGGGGATTTTGAGTAATTCGCCAGGTTTGGATCTGTCAGGATTGATCTGGATGAATGAATTAGATCTCGTTGGCCAGAGTTGAAAATTAAATGGGGGCATCTGATAGTTAATTGGAGATTAACTATCAGGTGTACCTATTGGGATCAGTCAGTTTTCATCACTAAACAATTGGGAATTTAAGAAGCCGTTGTGAATCGAATGATGCTGCTTGCAACTAGTGAGTTGATCATTTGGTTTGCAACCTGCCATAATGGGTAAAAGAGTCCCATTACCTAAGCATGTCATTAAAACAAATATGGTTGGTTCTCTGTGATTGAGCAGGAAAAGTTAGGGATACGTTCTCTGGCTTTTTCCATTTTAGGTCTTGAGGATGTCCAATGGAGGAATCCTAATCAGATGGAGAAGAATATTGACAGTGAGAAATCAGAGGGAAGTTCCATGGCAACAGTTTCTGTTTCATGTCTGAGGCACCAACCGAGGAGTTGGGCACCAAATTACCTCTATAGCTTCCCTAACAATTCACATTAATAAAAAAGTGAAGTTCAAGATTACAAGATCAATAATGTTTCAAGTTCTATTCATCTTCAGGAAACTATTGTTGTTGTATACAATAGTTGCGGACTCTTTTGCGTATAAAGATTAATGATTAAGTATTCTTCAAAGAAAAGCTGAACTTAGACAGGAATCTCCGCAGACTCAGCATGATGATAAGAAAGGCCGTAAACATTTAAATATGAGAGTGGATCAAGTTAGGCGGATTAGGGAAGAAGTCCCTATAGTTGACATAAACAGTATTTTGGGTCTAGCTTTGGACCATATATGGGTTTATCTATTTAACTACAGATAATTGTCATCATATAATTATCAATCAAATATCTATTACTATCAAACAACGCGAATCTTGAACATATAGAATCTGTGCTGTATAAAGTTGGGAGCTTCAATCATTGAAGAAATTATAAATTAAAATATTTGAACTCACAAGAAGATTAACCACCCAGTTCCCAATTTTAAAACTCCCAAAGATCAGGATAAATGTGCGCTCATTTTCAGCAAAGGCTTATATGTCCCATTTGCCTACCTCAAGGGTTGTGCAATGCTCTTACATCATCCCAGTGAGCGTTGGATCACATCTTGCGGGATTTTAAGAGAAGCTGTTTGATTTTTTATCTTGATGACATCACTGTTTTTTTCTAAAACGTTTACTGAACATCTCACCCACCTAGAGTAAATTTTAGAACGTCTTCATGCTTCCAACATCATTTAAACCCTTAAGTGCACTTTCTTTCAGAAGAAACTAGATTTCCTTGCCCATGCCATATAACAAAAGGAAATTCACCCTTATAAGATAAGGTGGAATCAGTGCTAAAAATGACACATCCCCAAAACCTGAGAGATATCCAGGCCCTCCTTGGTATGATGGGATACTACCATCAATTCATCCCCAAGTTCACTCAGCTCAGTGAGCCCCTCATTCGATTACTGGCAAAAACATCCATGTCCATTGGGGTACAGAACAAGTGGCCGCATTTGAGACATTTAAAATATTGCTTCAGCAACGCCCTATCCTACACCACCTCAATTATGGTAGACCTTCATCTTGTTCACTGACGCCTCAGACTATGCCGTTGGAACCATCCTGGCCCAATTGGATAGTAATGGAGTAGATCATCCGGTCGCTTATTTCAGCAAAATGTTGTCAAAAGCTGAACGTAACTATAGTGTCACTGAAAAGGAGTGCCTTACGGTCTTACCTTTTGTTAAACATTACTGAACTTTCATATACGACACTTTCTTCAATGTGGTTACTGACCAGGCCACCTTAAAATGGCTACAAAACATGAAGGATCCCACTGGACAGTTGGCCCATTGGGCCCTCAAACTTTAACATTATGGCATGAATATTAAGCACTGATCTGGGACGTGTCATACGAATGTGATTAGGTTGACTCAACGGCCTATCCTTCACCTGGACAACAGTGAAGCAGAGAGATTACATGATCTCTTTATGACCCCAAGGCCTGGGACGATGAGGATGACCTCATCCAGAAAATGCTAGCATGACACTCCTGCAACACTAAGGTGGAGAGAGGAAAGTTATATAAGAGGGTAGGAATATTTTTGCGCCCTTTGCGACCTTCAGAATGGGTACTAGAGATCTTGGACGCCCACTCTACCCTTGCGCATGGTGGAGTGAGGAAGACGTATGAGTGGATCAAAGAACGAAACTATTGGGAGGGCATCATGGAATCCATTATTAAAGTCTTGGATTCCTGCTTAACCTGTAAAAACAATCTGCTTCAAGACCAAATAATAATACCAACCCACTACCCCTCAGCAACCTTTTCACATGATCATTTTAGACGTGCTAGGACCTCTACCTCATACTACCAGTGGATATCACTATATATTGGTAGGTATTGATAAATTCATATAATGGATTGAAGCAGTGGCTTACTTGCCCAAACTGCGAAAGCTGCCGCCACTTTTTTCTCCACTAGCATATTTTCTCTATCCATGTATGTCCTCAAGTCCTCCTCTGTGACAATGGAAAAACTTCACCTCTAAAGTGGTCAAGGTGCTAGCTACCTCTATGGGGCCCAACAGCTTTTTTCAGCCCCCTAAAACCCCTCTACCAATGATACTGTTGAAAGAGATAATGGGATCTTGGTATCTATACTGCGAAACCGGCTACCTCTGAACCTCTACACTGGGACTAGTTCCTTCCTAGTGCCTATATGGATTATCACATTAGCTACCATTGGATTCTTAAAGTGTCTCCCTTCCGTGTTCTATATGGGCGACAAACTTGGATACCCATTCTATTATCCAAAGATGTCTTTACTGGTAATCCAGATGATCCTGACAATGCCATTAAAGATTGTTCCATCACATCATTCAGCTACAATTGGAGGCTATGGCTAACTTAGCTAAACGGCGCTAAAGAGGGACAGGCTGCCAAATTTTTCCAGGCCTTCCTTTCCTACCTTTCAACTATGATTTGGTATTATACTACCATAATTGCATCAAAGCTAGGAGTGATAAACTTGGCTCCATCTGGTAGGGACCTTTTGTTATCACCTATAAGAGGGGTGACAAATATTCTATCAAATTCCTTGATACAAGAATTCAATTAGCCATGTTCATGAAAGTTTCTGCGCCCTTATTCTCCCTTAATACTCTTGAGGGGGTAATGTCAAATAATTACCTGTCCAATTTTGTAATAAGAGTGATTTGGGTTTACACAAGGCTAATACAACCCAAAAACCTGGTTGATTCTTGGTGGAACCCCTCATACTAGATGAATGCATTTTCCTCCTCTTCTCAGACAGATAGCCTATGGTTAATAACAGGGTTATGACAAATTAGTGAAAAATCAGGGGAGCCATTTTGAGGTCCCTCCCCATCATGTATCTAATTTAGTTCAAACTTTACAGTGGATACCATCTCTGTTTTAGGCTATGAGGGGTCACCTAAATTGCAAATATTTTCCCTACGATGAAAGGTATAAATACTTTAAATCCTTACCTCATGGACATGTATTACTTACTATTGACCCTCAATCAGCTGTTCCATTTGTTGGACTTTTGGAGATTTATAGCTCGCTGGTGCTTATAAGCCTTAAAATTCAACAACTGATGGAGAGAACCACTTAAAATAAAAAGGTTAAATAAACAGTAAAACTTAGGAATTTTAAGCTTTTTTGTGTATTTATTGATAGCCGTGGGGGTTTAGGAAAGATCCCTATTTTTTCATCAATAATTCATATTTAGCATGTTAGATTTCGAGGTTTGAATTGCTTAGCACATTCCAACTTAGAAATATGCGAGAAGGACCTATCAGGTCGTTTTAAACTCACGTTAGTTTAGGAAACGGCCAAAAGGGGCTGACAATAGGGAATTTGGCTACATGAGGTAAGGCTTTCATCAATTTCACCCAATCACTGGGTGGGTAAAGAATCTCACTCCATTGGTCCCCAGTTTTAGTAGGAAACTTAGGGCCCCAATTTATTGGGTTCCACCGAGAGTTGGCCAGGGTCTTTTGGCTGGTGGAATCATTTTTAAAAATAAAATTGATAGTTGTATTATTAAAAGCGGCTAAATGTCCAATGCTTCTTCAAATTTCCCCTGTTTTCCCCCCAATATTCTTACTTTGCAGCCTGGAGGGCAAATGTCCGACATTGCCCCCTTAATAATGTTGGGGGGAGAATAGGGCCAAAGGAAGCGCCCATGAATTTGGTTGTTGGTGATCCCAGAAGCAATGGATTTGATAGAATATTCATCACCTCGCTTGTAGGTAACTGAAAAGGGCCCTTCCCAAATAGAGTCAAGCTTTTCACTTCTTGGAGTGATTTGGTTGTGGTAATAGAGGACCAAGTCAGATACCTGAAATGAGGGAAGAGGGGCCCGGAGCTCATTTGCAGCTTGGCTTTCTTTGGTAACAGTCTTTGCTAAATTAGTCATAACCTCAGACTGGAGTTGGATGATGTGCTGGGCCAACTTTCTCATGGCTTGTTCATGATTGGTCCTATCAGAGAAGACATCTTTAGCTTATAACGCTGATACCCCAGGTTCTCGCCCAGATAACACTCAGAAAGGGGACATTTTAAGTATACAGTGATAGCTAATGCGATAAGCCATGAGCGCACTGGGCAAGTAGAGATCCCAGTGAAGAGGGTCTTAACTGGCCATCTTCCGCAATATAGAGACCAGGGTCCCATTAGCTCTTTCTACAGCCCCACTGGTGGATGGATTGTAAGGATCAGAGAAAAGTTGTTGTGTCCCCATGGAAGTGGCAAGAAGCTTTACCACCTGGGAAGTGAAGTTCTTTCCATTATCACAAAGGAGGACCTGGGGACAACCATGCCGCTTGAAGATGTATTGATGTAAAAAGTTAGCTGTGGCTTTGGCAGTCTGAGCGGGGAGAGCCACAGCTTTAACCCATTTAGTAAAATGAACTATACCAACCAAGATATAACGATTACCCCCGGTAGTCTGAGGGAGAGGACCTACCACATCTAAGCTAATGGTGTGGAAAGGTTGATGTGGCGTCGTAGGTTGGTACTGATAACGGGAATTGAAGCAGGATTGTTTTTTGCAGGTCATTCAGGCTTCCAAGACTTCTGTTATGGTTTCCATGATGCCCTCCCAATAATACTGCTCTTTAACCCACTCATAGGTTTTCCTGAATCCGCCATGGCCCATACGAGTATGAGACTCCATGATCGCAGGTACGCGCTCAGATGGCCGGAGATAGGGCAACCATTTGGCCCCCATTTGCTTGTACAACTTCCCGCTCTCCACCTTGGTAATGCGAGAGTGCCGAGCTAACATCTTTTGTACAGGCTCATCTTCATCAGCCCACGCCCCAGGAGTCATTAAGAGGTCATGCAACCTCTCAGCTTCCTTATGGTCAATGTGAAGAACAGGCAAACGCGTTAACCCATCAACATTCATATGGCATGTCCCAGCACAATGCTCGATAGTCATATCATAATGCTGAAGCTTAAGAGCCCAGCGAGCCAACCGTCCAGTGGGATCCTTCATATTCTGCAACCACTTTAGAGAGACGTGGTCGGTGATTACTTTGAAAAAAGTGCCATAAAAAAAGGCAGTATTGCTTAACAGCAAGCAAGACAGCTAAGCACTCCTTCTCAGTGACACTGTAATTGCGCTAAGCTTTTGAAAGCATTTTGCTAAAATATGACACAGGATGATCAACCCCATTTTCATCCAATTGAGCTAAGATAGCTCCAACGGCGTAATCAGAAGAATCCGTGAATAACATGAAGGGCTTGCCATAGTCAGGGTGACAGAGTATTGGCCTTTTTTTTAATAACGCCTTCATGCTCTCAGATGCAGCTTTTTGTTCAGAACCCCAATGGAAAGGGGTGTTTTTAGCTAGGAGACGGACAAGGGGCTCACTGAGTTGGGCGAATTTAGGGATGAATTGATGGTAGTACCCCATCATGCCTAAAAATACTTGTATGTCCCGTAGAGTTGTAAGAGGGGGCATCTTAGATATTGCTTCAACCTCGTCTTGTAGAGGTTGTATCCCATCATGGGAGATGGCATGTCTGAGGAAGTCCATCTTTTTTTGAAAGAAAGTACACTTGGAGGGATTTAGTTTGAGGTTGGATGCCCACAATCATTAAACACCTCTTTTAGATGCGCGAGATGTTCATTAAAAGTTTTTGAAAAGACTGTGATGTCATCTAAGTAAACAACGACACAACTCAGCTTAAGGTCCTGGAGGATGTGATTCATGGCTCGCTGAAAAGTGGCAGGTGCTTTGCACAAACCTTGAGGTAGCCGAGAGGTTGAAATAAGCCCTCACTTCAGATAAGGGCGCACTTCTCCTGATCCTGTGGAGAAAGGTCCATCTGCCAGTACCCGCTAGCCAAGTCCATGGCGGAGAAGAATTTAGACCTGGAAAGTTGGGCTAGCGCATCATCAATGTGGGGGATAGGATAGCTGTCCTTATTAGTGAGGTTGTTCAGCTTACGGTAGTCCATAACCACCTGATGACCCCCATTTTTCTTCTTTATCAACAGGAGTGGGGAAGACCAAGGGCTTTGAGATGGCACTAGCAACCCTACACCTAGCAGCTATTTGAGCTCCGTTCGCATCTGTATCTCTTCAACTTTTAACTTGCGGTAGGGTTTAGAGCAGATAGGATGAGCATCCCCAACGTCAATGGTGTGCATCCAACCTTTCATATGTCCATAGTCATTATCAGACTTGGAGAAGATATCGCTGTAGGACTCCAGTAAAGAATGAACTTTAGTAAGCTCCACGGGAGTTAAGTCCTCTGAGATATGAACAGTGGGCAATGTACATATTAACTGGTCGGCAGGTAAGCCCAAATCTGCCATAGACCCAATACAGTGGACCTGGTTTATGTCCTCAAGGGGAAGCAACAAGCCTCTTCCGATCTCCTGGTGCTTTTTCACCACCATATTCTTCTTGGTAAGGTTTCGAAGTAGGAGGTTAATGGGGCAATGATAAGCAGGATCTAACACGCCCAGCAGAAATCTAGGCTCCAAGGGGCTAACTCCATCAATGCTTGTTAGGTGCAATAAGAAGTTGCGGGGGCTTTGCATAGTAACCTTGGTGTCTAGCACCTTCTTTTCACCCGCTTTAATTACTACCTCTTCTGTAGCATAGAAAGAGATACCCTCTAGGACGTCCACTGATGGAGGAAACATCTTGGTATTATGTCCTGCCGTTGTGTAGTGTAGGGATAAGGCAGAAGAGGGAAACTCAACAGTACAGGTGTAATCTTTTTTATTGAGCTCTTCATTGGTTAAAATCAGAGGTACCTCATAGTTAAGCAGGGAGAGATAGCCCTGTTTCAGATTGATGATCCCCTCATACTCAAGTATGGACTGGGTACCAATGAGCATGTCGTGTTTATTGTTAGTTAAGGCTACCGCTGGGGCTGAGAGGAAAAGTTTCCCAAATCGGATAGGTAAAGATGAGTAAGCCCCAATGGAGCGGGTATTGGTTGGCCCTGCCGTTCCAAACTCTTGAGTATAGTCAAGGTCGAGAGCCAACTTAATTTTTTTTATAAGCCTTGAAGACACAACATTCACAGGAGACCCAGTGTTAAGAATAGCCTTAACCCGCACTCCATTAACAACAACTTCTACTTTAATTAAAGTTCCATCCAGATTGGGGGAAGAGCAAGAACCTTCTTGAGATCAAGCGTGGCGGCGAGGCAGTTGGCAGTCTCAGGATATTTCTCCTGGATAGTTTGCAACTTTTACACACTCTGAGGGAGCCGAAGCATTGATGCAACAAGATGATCCGCGTCACTGGCGGTATCAATAACCTCCAGGCCTCTCAACACCTGATAAAGATAGGTGCGGCTGGGCACTTTAGACCAATCCACTCGCTCTGGTTTTAAGTGATTGGGTACCGCCACTTCCCCTGGGGCTTCTAAGACATAGTGACCGTTATCTTCACAACCCCCTCAGTCTCGTCATTAGAGGGATTCTCAATACAGGTTAGAGAGTCCATAGGGGGTGTGGGGAGGTCAACACTTCCCTTCTTAGGTGGAGGTATGGGATTGGCAACAGCTTTCACTTGAGCCTTAGGAGGGATAGATTAGGGTTGCTCCATAATTATAGGTTTAGTGAGAGGTACAACTAAAGGTGAGGCCAATGGGGATAAAGGTAGCGCCTTATGAGAATGTGACGTTTCAGTCACTTTGGGAAACTGCTCTACCAAAGGAGGGGAGCCAGACAAAGTGATAGTTAGCTGCGTCAGCTGCGCTTTTGAACCAGAGGATGAAAAGGGCAGTGCCATGGAATTGGATACTTCAACTTCAACAGCATTAGGCCGAGCAGTGGCTGGGTGCTTTGGTGCACCAGGTGGTTTAGCTTTTGTGACCTGGCCATTTGACCCATTGTTAGTGGGGGCAGTTGGAACCCAAGGTAAGGGTTTAGACTTAAATGTAGGCTTTAAAAATAAAGATGGGCCAGCAAAAGGGGCATCTACTTTCATCAACGGGGTTTGTTGAGCTGGAGACCAATGAGGAGCACTGCCCTGTCACAGGTATAACCATTGGCAACTCCGCAGAGTCAGGTTTCCAAAGGGAGACAGCCATAGTGATGCAACATTTGGTGGCGGGGAAGCTTGGCTCATCGCTCCTTGTGTAGGATCAAGCTCATATATCTCCACCACCTCTAACAAGGCCTCCTTTATATCGTGTACATTTTTGAAAGTGCGCTTTATGGAAGTGAGATGCATGGCTAACGCAGGATAGGCCACCAAGCCAGCCAAGATAGCTGCAATAGCATCATCTAGGGGTAGCATTTTAGCAAGCAATAAGGGTTGCGCTTTCATGTAAAAGCGTTCAACAAAGGAGGCGATTGATTCACCCTGTGATAGGCTAAGGCACATGAGGGCCTGTTTCTGCCTTTTCAAACTTTGTAATGAGCCGAACTCTTCAGTTAGGGCTTACTTCACCTCCGCCCAGGTGCTAAGGGTAGCCATTTGTGGAACTATGATATATTGGGCGCCACAACTCAAGCAAGGAAGGAGGTGCTTAATTTTAAGATGATCCGTTGCCCCTTCCATAGCAACTTCATACATAAAGAGGAAAACAGAAACACTTTCCTCACCCATAGTGAACTTATCCCTAAAAGGGGTTTGTAAATGGGAGGAGAGGCCCCATAAAGGCCTGGTGAAGAGGGCTGCTCAAGCCTTTTGAAGTGAGACAAAGCACTGGCTAGTTGCTGCTCCAAGGCAGTCAGCCTTGGTTCCGAGTTAGTTGTCATTTTTTAAAAAGAGTTTGGTGGTATACAGGCACCCCTGTAGAGAGCATCACTTGTTGGACTTTTGGAGATTTTTAGCTCGCTGGTGCTTATAAGCCTAAAAATCCAACAACTGAAAGAGAGAACCACTTAAAATAAAAAGGTTAAATAAACAGTAAAACTTATTAATTTGAGCTTTTTTGTGCATATTTTGATAGCCGCGGGGGTTTAGGAAAGATCCCTATTTTTTCATTAATAATTCATATTTAGCATGTTAGAGTTCGAGGTTTGAATTGCTTAGCACATTCCAAATTAGGATATATGTGAGAATGACCTATCAGGTCATTTTAAAATCACGTTAATTTAGGAAACGGCCAAAAGGGGCTGACAATAGAAAATTTGGCTCCATGAGGTAAGGCTTTCATCAATTTCACCCAATCACTGGGTGGGTAAATAATCTCACTCCATTGGTCCCCAGTTTTAGTAGGAAACTTAGGGCCCCAATTTATTGGGTTCCACCGAGAGTTGGCCAGGGTCTTTTGGCCAGTGGAATCGTTTTAAATAATAAAAATGATAGTTGTATTCTCAGAAGCGGCTAAATGTCCAATGCTTCTCCAATTTCCCCCTGTTTGCCCCCTAATATTCTTACTTTGCAGCCTGGAAGGCAAATGTCCGACACCATTGAAGCAAGGCAGATTTTGAGAGTCCAGAAGGTCAAAACATCATATTCACTAATTTAGATGCTTGTAGCTTATGATGATGTTCTTTTTTTATTTAACCAAGGTAAGCCGACCAGGGGACAGACATTACCAAATATACGTGAAACTAAGAGAATAACCAACAAATATAAAAATTGGGCACCCCAGGGTACTCAAGTTACCCCTGTTGCCAGCGGGACTGCCAGGTATGGGGGGTTGGTGCGCTACTCCGTGGGGTTTCCCCTGCTATGGAGCAGGTGTGAAGGAAAGGGTCTGTGTGGAGGAACCAGAGTGGGAACCATGATTCTATGAGCGCTTTTTGTCTTGGTCTCATATATCCATAGAGCCAGGCTTGGAAGTGCTCTAGTAAGTGGACATGGAATCTGTTAATAATCCCTTGAATGGTTGGGACTGTGCCCTTGAACGCATCTAATGAAATTGTGTGTATTGTCCACATTACAATGGGTATTATTAAGGAATGGAGGGTGGATGAAATTGGTGACTCGATCTGGAGCGCAAAGATGCTCTTTGATACTGAGAATTCCTGTAGTGGTTTGGATCTTAAGCAGGCGTGCGACTTCCTGCCATATAGCTTTGGTTGGGGGGCATGTTTCTAGGCGGTGATGTAGGGATCCCTCCCCTCCACATACTGCACATGTTTTGTGGAGTGAGTTGGAACATTCCGCCATCCTATAGGTCCTTCTCAGACAGCGCCAGGCGTTTGCTCTTATCCTTGGCTGTAGGAGCGGGTGATGAGTCATTTTCCACATTGCCTTCTGTGTGATTAAATCATAAGGAATGTCCAACATATCTAGGTATTCTATCCTAGCTATGTTTGGGGTTGTTGCGAGCATATCTTTCTGGGGGTGGTTTTTGGGTTTTTTAATTTTAATTGGGGGCTGGGTCTTCCCCTTCCCTGTATAGTACCCATGTTCTCTATGGTCCATCCCATATGGCGGATAGTTCAGAGGATATATTTGAAATGAAGGGAGGTTCCATGCGGTCCCGTTGCAGTAGGGTGCTTGGCAAGGTATGAAAGTAGTCTGGGTGGACTATGTGGGTTTGTTAATTTGAGCGCCTGTGCAAAGTTAGTCCTTGCTGCTCTGGACCAATGTTGTTGCAGGAGGTCTGGAGCAAGGACTTCCTTTATCCATGTACCTAGGATGTGATTGACATGGCTTTCTAAATCTAATAGTCCCATGCCTCCGCTTGAGCGTGGGCCAAATAGTGTTTCCATCCGTATAGGAGGGTGAGAGCCAGGCCACAGCCATCCCTGAATAAGCGCGCGGATTGTGGTTATAAAGGTAGGTGAGAAGGCGATTGCGTGGGCCTGGTACCACAGTATTGGGAGGATGAGCGAGTTAGCAACTGTAACTCATCCTGTTAGTCCTGAGGTTCTTCCCTTGAGGGAGGTGAAACATTTGGATACCCGTTGTAACAGGTTACTTTCCATTGTCTCATTAACATATCCCCCTGATTCTAGCCAGATTCCAAGGTGTCGGACAGGAGTGGTGGTGGGAGGTGTTGCAAAGGGTAAAATGATTGAATTTTTTCTTCGTGTGTTGGTATGAGGTTCTGATGTTGTGGCCAATTGTTTGTGTATTTGCCTAAGAGGATGATTTCTGTCTTCCTTTTGTTGAGCGATGCATTACTCACCTTGGAGTATTCCTCTAGATTGCATTCCAGCAGTCAGGCATCTTCATTGTTTGCTATACCTGCTACGCAGTCATCCAAAAAGGCCAGTATCTTGACTGTTAGTTGTCCTTGTGCGGTTATCCCTATGAGATGTGAGTCAGTTACTCGGAGGAGTGGGTCAAAGCTGAAATTGTATAGCAGTGGGCTGAGGGGATCCCCTTGTTTGAGCCCGCTGTGTGGTTTAATTTTGTTTGTTAGGAATCCAGGGCCGCATACAGCCATGGTTGCAAATTCTTTTAGGAGCATCTCCCATTTTATGAATCTTGGTGGGAGTTTAAAGGCATGTAGACATTCTTTTAGGTATGGTCAGCTGACACGGGCATACGCCTTTTCCTGATCCAAGAAGATTAGGGCACCAGTTGCTTTGGATTGGCAAATATTTGCAACAGGGTGAATGTTGTTCCAGATTGAACGCCCTGGTATAAACCCAAACTGGTTGGGTGATAGGACGTCAGATGCAATTGCATCTAATCTGGCTGCTAAAATTTTTGTTAGAATTTTTGTATCAGTATTGGAGAGTGCAATTGGGCGCCTGTTGGCCAGATCCAACTTGTCACCCTTTTTATACAAGGTTATAAAAAATAGGATTCATGTCCTACTGGTAATAGGCGTGTTTCCAACAAGCTCTGGTTCATAGATTTCAATAGGAGGGGGCAATTTGTTGAAATTATTTTTTGTAAAATTTGTAGGGTATCCCATCAGGCCCTGGGCATTTCCTATGTGGTGCACCGCAAATTGTTTCCCAAAGCTCCTCCCATGTAATAAGAAATAGTATATTGTAATTCAAGGGTGTACTTTGTATCTCGGCAGTTTGAATAAATTCTTTAATTTTTTGTGAATCTGTTGGCGTTTTACGATATATTTCAGTGTAATAGCGGTGTACTTCCGCCTTGACCTCAGGGTCAGTTGCCATGGTGCTGTTGGTCTTGCGGACCTGTTTGCATGCGGGCTGGTTTCTGTGGGAGTGGAATTGGTGGAAAAAGTATGTTGAACAGGTTTCGCCTTCCTTTATGAACTTACCTTTGTTAGATACTTTGATTCTATGTCAGTGTTTGATGATGAGATTGTTAAGTTGGGCTGAAATTTATGCCCATTTGCATCCCCAGTTAGGGCTATAGCCAGATCTCGGAGTATTTATTTCCAGGCGGTCTAGTTCCACCAAGGTACGCTTGATTGTGGCCGTGTCCGCAGTATACTTGCATGATGCAATATGTCAGGTTTTGTTAATTAAATCCTTTTAAAAATTTTCCCATGTTTCGATTAGATCCAAAATGAATGGGGCTGTGAATTCTGGGTTTGTAGCCTTGTTTTCGACCCAGTCAGATATCTCAAGGCAATTTTATATTTTCCAGGTGAAGCTTCTCCAAGGCAACACCTGTGTGTGGGATTGGGTTGGTGCTAACTGCACCGTAACTAATTGGTGGTCAGAAAAATTGATCTTTTTTGTTATAAATTTGGAGATTCTTGAGCGGTAGGATTGCGGGATAAGGATGTGGTCAATGTGACTCATCGATATGAGCGCTCCCTCATGTATGTTGGGCCTCATCATGTTGGGAAGGAGTGATGAATTGGGGAAAGAGCATCCTGTAAGCCAAGAGATGCCTTCATTGTGCGATATTCAATGTGTCCAGGTGGGTATCTCCTGGGATTAGGCCATTGATCTGTATTGGGGTTACCTCAGCAGTTGAAATCGCCTAACATGATGGTATCTGGTGGGAGGGTAAGAGTAGAAATGTTTTAAAAAAATTGTTTTCTCTCAGTTGCAGTGCACGGTGCATAGATACGTGCTAACGAAATTATTTCCTCTTGGCATGTAATTGTTGCTACCAGGACTCAACCGTGCAAGTGTGATGATGAGTTTTTTTTTTAAATTTTTTGTTTTTTTGGACGATCACCCCACAATGAGACGTCCATACTGATTGTGATGGTGCGACCCTGATTGACCAGGATTCTTCTTCCCCTTGTAGACAGTGGGTTTCTTGGATGGCCAAGATGTCTACAAGAGGTTTTCGCAGGAATCCCAGCTTTTTGGCTTGGGACATATGAGCCCTAGCTCCCGCGATGTTTAGCGTCCCTATTGACACTGAGGTGCCCGTGGCGCCTCAGGAGCAGTTGGGAGGGCCCTCTGGCCCTATCCCACCATAGCTCATTTTGGCCATGCTCCACGTCTGTACTCCAACTCTTTCACTACCATTGTTCGTTCCCTTGATCTAACCCAATGATTCAATGGAATTGCAGTTTTTTGCATTTGCATCAACTTATCCCGCACAGGTCTTATGTTGTTTTATGTGGATTTTTGATTGGATTTTATATTTTTGAGGTTTGACTTTGTTGAATTGTGCATCGCATTTTTGCCCAAATTGTGGTTGCATTGTTCCTCAGTATGTGCATGACTGATGTCACTTTGTGACTCAGTCCAGTTACTGTGAAAATTTTTGACCTGGGAATATTGTTCTGATTGGTTGGTTTGGTGAATCTCCGAAATATCCTCCCAAATTTGTCTGGGGTTAATGGCAGACTCCGCATGTGCCGCCACTTCAGCTGCTGCTTGCTTGTGGGCTTTTTGTGACGCTTTACGTTGTTTACTTGTAACTGGGTCCACGATGGAGTATAGTCCATATTCACCCCAGTGGAATGGGTGGTGACCATCAGTCATTTTGGCGAAGTTTTCATTATCTTCATCCATAGCTTCCTCACAAAAATCATTTTCCATTAAGCCTCTTTCACAGGGCATGCATGTTCCTTGTGGCCCAGTGAGCCACAGGGGTTGCAAATGGGTGGTGCGCATTCTGGTGTAACTCAGAATGCAGCTGACTGGCCCCCATCTCCAAAGTGAAATTCTGCTGTGCGGGGAATTCTGGATAAGACCTCTTCCACTTCTGGGAAGGGGTTTATTACAGCGATAGCTTTGCCCATGCACAGGTTAGGCATTAAGCGAAATCACTGTAATTTGAGTTGTTGGATTTCTCCGTAGGCCACGAGACCTTTGCAGAGCTCCTCCTCAATTACCTTATGAGGAAGGTTGGTGGGGAGCGAGTCAAAAGAGATGAACAAAGTTTTCGCTTTGTTCCATTTGGTGCGCACGGTGCACACAATTTTTTGCCCTTGGGGAGGGCAATTTCCACACAGACTTTTGCTGTGGCATCAGCTTCATCGGCTGTTTCAAAACCAATATCAATCCAGCCGTGGCCCATGTTGTTGGTGGCTACGTACACCGCGTTAGGGAAAAGTGAGGGCTGTGCCTCACATGTTTTCTCCCACAGGGTCGGTGACTCATCCCCAAGGAAGAGTATGATCCCATGCTCCACCTTTGATAAGGGTTGGTTGAACTGAATGTACATATATTATGCGTGCTTTACAGTGAATACCATAAACCCAGACAGTGTCTGAGTTTGCGATTTCTTTGCAGATTGGGTTCCTGGTCCCCCTCCAGGGCGTTTCTTTCCCTTAGTTGCACCGTTAAGTGCACCGCTCGCCGCGACGCTTGCCCATGTTGTATTATTTTTGTTATTGAAGTCGCCCATCTTTACTGTGTGTGAATATACAAATCTGCTGTTTGAATCAAATCATAGTAAATAAAGTGGTTGTTATGAGAAAGAAAAAGACTTTATAATGATGTTCTTTTCTGATTCACTTTAAGCCTCAATACAATTTAAATACTAAGCAGCCTGATAATGAGGTGGTTTTCTTATTATCCCCATATTGCACTTAATAAAAACTTATAAAAATCAACCTTTTAGATTTGTTATCAGTTTTTTTATTTTTTATATAAAGTGATGTAAAGCCTCCCATATTTTAACAACAGCAGGAGCGTTTCAATACTCTCAACCCTGCTAATTGTTCAAATCTTGTACCCCAAGCACCGTGAGCATTAATAACACCTGGATTCCAAAAACCTTATTGATTTTAAGGCAGTCTAATATACTAGTGCAGATGTTAGAGCACTATTGACAGAAATCTTTGCTGTCATACTTAGGATCTAAGTAATGAGAAGTGATGCTACTAGTAATATAAGGAATATATTAATATCTTATATACAAGAGTTCAATAATTACATTTCTAACTGGGGCAGGATGTCCAGGGGCTGTACAATACCAAAACTGAAACTCCAAATCTAAAAAACCAAAAAAAACCATGAACTGACTGCCCTTCTTTGAGCAGCGGAAAGCACAAAAGAAACAAGAAAATAACCTACCAGGTGGCACACTGGTGAGCCACTTATCTCATCATGGCGGAGGGGGAGGGGGGATCAGGTGGTCAATTAGCTCAGCATTGTAGAGGTGTATCAGTTCTGAGAGCAAGGGGTTGGGACATCCATGGATTGAGGGTCGAGGTGTAGTAAATAGTTGTTGAGATTGACAATTTGTGCCTGAAAAAAGCCTTATGAGTTTGGCAACATAGTATTCAGCCTGGATGTGGGTATTGAGAAGTTGTTCTAATTCCGTGGTATTGGCTCTTGTGGTGCATGTGGATGGGTAATAATCTACCAGTTCAGTGACATGCTTGACAGCGGTGGTGACAGTTTCATAGAGGCGTTGGATTTCCTCTTTTGTGGTAGGAGGAAAATTGGAGAGGCTCAAGGGGGCGCAACCCTTTATTAAATTCTGCAACGGATTTTGCACTCAATTTGCAAAAATTGGGGATTGTTGGGTGAGCCCACTGCAACCTTGGCAAGCTAGTAGTTGTTTATGAAAAGGTAGCATAGTGTTTGGGGACATATTGGTTGGTCAGGGCTGGGGCATCAAAGTCTGAATTCAGATAAGGTATTAGATTAATTGGATAACCCAGTGGTGGGACAAAATAACCAGATTCGGTTACTTCATTCAATAAGTTCCAGTAATTTTGGTTGATTTGGGAATAATCGATGGTAGGTTACTTTGGTTGAGTTGGTTTTGCAGTGGAGATTCTCTGGATTGAACATGTGTCCAAACCTGCTCCCAATTGGTTAACCTGGGTGTGAATTGGCAAGCTTGGGTTTGGCCAGTTTGGATTTGGCTGGCTTAGATTTATGTGGCTCAATTTTGTTGCTGATTATTAAGCACTCAACCTGGGGGTGGGGGAAGCCAAAATCCCCACTTGAACGCTGTTGGTGTGGCCTCATGGGTGGAGTTGGCCATGTTTGCAGGATTTGAATTATATCAACATGTTTTTTGTGTGGTCCAATTTATGGCAAAGAGGACATACTGTGCAACTGTTGTTAGTGTGAGTCCAAAAGAAATGACCAGGTGCAGATGGTATATAGGCATGCGGTGGTATTTTCTAAGCCATATTCAGCTGGTGGGGGGTAATGGTGACCATTGCCAGTGGTGCCATGAGGCGTTCAGCACCACTTGGGACAATGAAATGGAGGATAGGGTTTTCTCCATAAGTGGACTGCCCCAACATCAACTCCTCATAAAGTGTTTGAGGGGGAAGGTGTGAGGGGAGGTTTGCAAAGGTCATCATGAGTGTGGTATCATCTGGGAGAGGTGTTTGGGTGGTTTTAATGGGGGTGTTTTTGTATATTAAGGGCGTAGCTGCTGAAGCGGCTTTGTACTCTTCAGTGGGGAATCCAATATTGAGATAGCCCCTGTAAGGGTGGAAGTTGATAAACCCTGATGATGCAAAGGTGACCATTGCCAGCTCAATTATTGCTTTGTTGGTGTTTAAGAAGAGACGTATATACTCAATGCAGAGGCAAAAGTGAATATTGGATCAGGGTAGGGCTAGGGGGTGGGGGCGGGTTGGGTGGTCTCATGTTAGGTGCAGTGCTAGGTCCCTTGGAGGAACATAGCAGCTGGATGTATCTGGTAAGCTGGACAAGCCAGTCTGAACATGTTTTCCTGATGGGGGTAAATGCTAGTGGGTGGAGCACCGCTGCCCCATACTGGGGCAGCAGGTAGTAGATCTGAGGACAAATTTGGAAATTTGTGCTGTGAGGCGGTGGTGGAAAATTGACTTTTTCTCAAAAATCGCTCAAGATTCAGCTAAAATTAGATTAAAAAATATCAAATTTATTCTAATATCTTAGTGCTTTTACTCCAGCTTATTGATTAAATTTTATGAAAATTGTTATTTAACAGTTTATTGCATAGAGATCAATAGTTATAGAACTTATGAAAAGGATTGGTTTTACATTGATTTTTAAGAAACATTAACTTTAAAAATGCTAAAGCTGGCTGAATAAAATCATTTTAGACTAAAATAAGACTCAGCTGGGTAACCCTTGTTAGGTTTAAGGCCTGAATAATATATAAATTTACTAATTTCAACTATTTAAGAATTCTTACAAATAAGATATTCTACATCAAGTAATAATTTAGCCATGAGAATCTTTTTTAATTTGAGGTATACAATCAAGGTTTGATACCTTATTCTCTACATAGTGCATATCTAGTTTATTATTGGTTGATATAAAGTTTATATATTAATTTTACAATCATATATTGACCTAGATACCAGGGAATAAAAATAGATGTATAATAATATACACTTTACAGTAATATCTATTTTGATTTATATGTGTAAAAAGTATTTAATATAATATATATTTTTATCTAATAAAAATTATTAACATTAAGTGCTATACCATCAATTCCAGGCCTGCCATAATGGATGATGTATAAAATATATAGCACATGTGTTCCACCATTTATATGCGCTCAAAGTTATACTAAAATTAAAATATCATTTTAACTTAGGTTAGAGTTGCTTTTTTGAGAGATTAAATCAAGAGATTATATAAGGGAAACAAAACATACTAGATGTGTCTAAAGTTTTCTAATATAAAATTTGTCATTCTAACGTCAATATTTCTATGCTAGTTTCTCACTATTTTAGTAATTGCTTTTTAGTATTGTTAAATCTAATTATTTATCTTAGATTATGTAAGGTTGAAAATTACACTTAAATAATTTGCGTTTATTTTAGATATGCTGACCAAGGGATGGACATTACCAATGCTCAAACAAAATAAAATTTAAGTAAATTAAAATAAAATAAAATGAGAAAGACAGATCCACTCAAACCAATGTTAAATCAAAGCAAAACACATCAACCAAATTGAAAGTGGAAATTGCTATACAACCATGGTGATGGGTGAAGGAAGATTGAGAGACTCATTTTCCTTATCTGGTAGGGACATGTAACAGCACAAAGCTGAGAACAAAGTGTGGGCGTATCAGGGAAATGGTGGTTGAGATAACAGAGAGGTGCTTGCAACTCAATATGTGCAATGAAGAGGGTGGAAAAGTAGGTTGTAAGGGCTTTCTCAGCCTCAAGGCGTACTTTAGGTAAGGTGGCGATTGGTGCAAGGTTGTTGTGGATAATGTGGATCTTTGGACCAAACTTTGCGACCACTGCATCTTTTTGAACTGCTGAATTGACTACCTGATAGTAGAGGAGATGTTCTTTTTTATGTTTTAGGAGCATGATACTAGGGAGGATAGAAGGTGGCAGGCCTGTAACCAGTACAGCAACTGATTTTGCAACAGCTTTACAGGTTGGGCGACATTCAGGGGAGGCAACTGTCTCTTCAGCTATTTGATGGTCAATTTTGAATGGGTTGGCATCAGTGCACGGCACAAAATGTCACTTTGTTAATTGGGCCGCATATTCAGTATTGAGGTAAACTTTGAATGGAGGGGTCACAGCACATTTAGATTTAGGGATAAGCTCACCTGATTCATCTACCTAAACCAAGTAATCACATGAATTTTTGTTGAATTTGATTGGGTTATTTGCATATGGGTGATCTGTGGTGAGTGGCTTGGAGGATGGTTTAGAATTTACTATTGTCCATTCTGGCTCCCAACTGGTGGGTTCAGGAGAAAAGGTTTGTTAAGGTAAATTTTGGTGGGTTAATTCAGTTTTTGCTGTAGCTACCACCTTGGGAGAGGGGAAGAATAGTGACCCATTCAAAAAGCGTAGTTGGATTGGCTATGAGTTCATCATGCAAAGAGTCAGCTGTGGGGGCTGCAGCTCAGGAGGTGGGGGCATTGCCATTTTGAATGATCCAGTTTGAAACAGATATGGAATATGGTTTGCCCTCCATCCACCTAAGCCCAAAAAGGATTGGTCCAGGCAGAGGGGATAATGGTGCGAGGGGAATGAGAGGGCAACTTCTGTTGATACTGAATAAATAGTTGCAAAGGCGCGGGGGCCTGCAAAGTGGGTGGCTCCATTAGTAACCATAAAATGTATTATGGGATCGAAATTATATTCCTTTAATTCAGCAATAATTATATTAATTTAATTTCAGGTGGTAGGTGGGTAGGGAGGCCCGCGAACTGAACCACAAGAGTGGTATCTGTGGGCAATTGGGTACAAGTAGTTGGGAGGGGTGTCATGGAACACCAGGGGGATGGTAGCTGCTATGGCAGCATCAGCTTCTCTTAAGAAGCTGAGATCAGAATACTCCTTGAAAGGTGGAAGCAATGAAGCATACAGGAAGCTTAAAAGTCTGGTCTAATTTGATAAAGGCTTTATCTGAGTAGGGGAACAACTTACCATATTAAACTAAAGGCCAAATTGCATGTTGCTCCAGGGGAGCATAAGGGGCAACGTGGCACCGCCTAGGTTTGGGCGAGATGTAAGGCAAGTACTTAGGCAGAACATAGCGTCCTGAAGAATTTGGAGGACTAGCTGAGCTAGCCATAGCACGTTTTGGCAATGGCCAAGAAACACTAGGAGGTGGCGTACCACAGCCCCACATGGGGGCAGTGGGCATTAATTGCATTGACATAGGTAACTTGAATAGGGCAATGTAAAGAAGAGTTGTTTTAAATAAATTTCAAACTATTATTTGACCCCATTATATAATTTGATATAATTTTTGGAGGTGTTATAAACATAAAAAGATACTATCAACATCCTTAGATTTTAATTTTTACCTAATGTCACCAATGTTGAATGATAGACTTTATAGAATATAAATAATAGCTTCTGGTTACTGAGATAAGGATTAATAAAAATTATAGATAATGTCTTTGAAAAATGAATATGATGTAATGAAGCATCTCAATTATATAAGCCATACTAAAAACCAAGAAAATATAAAAAGTGACGGCCAAAATTAGAATATTAGTACATGATTAGAAAACTTTATATCCCTTTTTAAGCAATTTATGCACACAGAGAGGTGTGAGATTTGCATAGTAAATTTTATATGGGTGGGCACCACTAGTGCTAAATAAATAAATTTTATATGGAGAAGGAGTGCAGAAGGCTAGAATTTATATAAATTTTTCCAAGTAGACAAAAAGTATACATCTAAGAAATGAATTTAATATATGTTTTTTTAATTAATTGGTATAGTGTTATGGGCTCTGGAGTTTAATATTTGTGCTTTTAAGTAAGCTTTATTCAATAGGCTAAATTGACCTCAGACTTCATTGATAAGGTAAAACTATACATTCCGCTCAAACTAACTTTTGAGAAAATTTAAACAAGTAAAAAGTAAAGTAAGTCTTTTAGCCTACAAGTACCTCCCCCATTCATTTCCCAGTGACCTCAGATTCTCCGCTGTCTGCTCCCATGAGGGGAAGTGGCGAAACCCCACCCAGCATTTTCCATCCAGTGGGAAAACGCGTTTGGACTGGTTCATCCAGTCACACTAAATCATCAGGTAAGTTCATTCCACCCAAGGATCTCGCAATCCACCATGCATGTGCCCAGGAAGTGTCTCGCAGCCCACTTGTTCTCCCCCGCTCCCAGCTGCATTTTGGCCTTTGGGTAAAATGTGAGAAACTGTTTTCATATGCTAAAAAAGCTATTATTGACATGGCCAGGTGATGATTCTGTCAGCTGTTTTATAGATCTCCGCCCCTTTAAGGAGGAGTTTGATCTAGGCTTTACTTGTGAAGATGACGCTGCCACTGTGGCCAATTTGCCCCTGGTTTTCCAAAGCACCCATATCCCAAAATTGCGCACCCAGCTCCCCACAGACACCATTATGGCTCAATTTATAGGGTTACCCACGCACCTCCCCCCGCAGTGCTCCATCAGGAGTTGATGGAAGGTTTGGCAGTATACAGCTTCAACCCCATCCTTCAGTTTATGGTCCCCAATGGGCTGCTTGCCTCACTGGACCTTGCACATTCGCCATGATTATCCCAAGTTTCACCAAATTTGCTTTGTCAATTCCCCCTCATGGTCATTCTTTCTATCCCTACCCCCATTTTTGGCCCATGTCAAGGGTGGGCAGACTATATGTCCACCCTTCTTTGAGTTGGATCACTTGAAGCGTAAATTCCCCTCTCCTGCTGCTTCTGCCAGACCTGAATTTCCTCCTTCTGGTCCCCAATACGCCACACACCACACTGCCTTTCCAGTATGAGGTATAATCCTTCCCCCTACCCCAAAGCCTGCAGCTGCTGCAGCACCCAAAGCATTCAAACAGGCCACTCCTCAGACCAGCACCACATGTGCTTTAACCAATCAGGAGACAGCTTGGACAACAGTTCAGACCCATGCTATTCTTCAATTGACTGCCACAGCCCATCAATTCACCAACATCAACTTCCTTAATGTTTTGAACCCATGGTCCTCATTGGTTGAAAATGATGAAGTGGGAAATGTTATCAAAGAATTGGAAGTCCAAATCGAATAATTTATCCAGGTAAAGCACCCCTTTCAGTTCTATCAGTGTTTTTATGGCCCCCAGCTGGACGCTCATGTGTTCTTCCCTACCCACCAGCTCTCTGAAGCAGCAGTTGATCACCCAGATAATTCCAACATCCATGAGTGTGCTGCTGCATCAGTGGAGATACTAGAGAAGGGTATCCATCCTCCCATTATTGCCCTGACCCTGTCCCCATAGGGCAAATGTGAATACTTAACCTCCACAAACAAACAGCTGCTGACATCCAGAAATTGTTTTTCCCATTATAGGACAAGCCAAAAGTCACCTGCACCACCACCACTTTTCCATCCCAGCTTCCTTTCATCCTCCTACACATTGAACAATGCATATCCCAGTACCTAGGTGCAATTTTTGCTGCAGGTAACTTAAACAACCATCCAATCATCAGTAATCTCAACCCACATGTTGCTGATCACCCCACACCATTGCTCTCCACTTTAGCTTGTACTCTTTCCTATGAGGAGGACTCCAATGCCAAGAATAAGCTCCACAAGCCCCCTTTCCCCTTCCACAATGGTGGGATAAGTAGCTCACCACTGTTCCACCTAGTTGGTTGTTTTATTGTTTTTGTGTGTCTTGCTGCTTGTTTAGGGCGTTTAGTTCATGTTTTAGTTTGCTTGTTTGGTGTTTCTGTTTCAATAATATCCATCCCTTGGTTGGCTTAAGTCAAATAAATAAAAGGAGTTTGATATTTGGTTGATTCAATAATTTAAATGGTTTTGTCAAGTGATTGGTGGTTTTGGGTTGATTAATAAGCTTGATGGTTTTAATAAGCAGTTAATAAATGGTTAATTCAGTAAGTTAATTAGTTTTGGTAAGTGGTTGGTGGGTTTGATTATTTTGATTTTAATAAGTTTAATAATACAAAGCAGTTGGTGATTGGTTGATTTGGTATATCCAAAGGTTCTAGTTATTGGCAAGTAGTTGGTGGTTTTGATTGTTTCAATTTTGATAAGTTTAGTTTTGCAAAGCAGTTAATGATTGGTTGATTTATTATATTCAATGGTTTAGCCAAGCGGTTTAGTGGTTTTTACAACATTAATTATCTGATAGACTAAAAACACACTAGAAAAGCATGGGTATCTGGATGCTAGTTATGTATAAATTAGAAAAAAAACTGTTAACATTCAAGGTTTGTAAAATACACTTACAAGACATAATAAACATATTGTGAAGCTATGACTTCTGCAGAAAATTACACTTATATTTTATTTTATTTATTCGAGGCAAGCCGACCGGGGGACGGACATTACCAAAATAGAGAAAGAAAGTATCGACATGAAACCTGAGCAGGGTAAACTCTGTCGTAGAAAGTTTTTTCACCTCCGGATCGGGACTCGGATTTTTCTGGTTACGTCATGGGTAAGGTTTTCGTGTTATTATACCTACTAACCGCCAATAGTTTCCTTCGGCTGGCACCCCGATCGATGTGCGAAGGGCGAGAATCGAACCCGCAACTTTCAGGTTGGTAGCCGTACGCCCTACCGACTCGCCTTCCACCCCTGAAAATTACACTTATACATATTACTAGTTTTTAGTGAAACAAAGTAATTTTAGGCTTTTCCCTAAACATCTTATAATTTTTAAATAAATAATAAGCCTCAATAATATGAAGTTCTAAATTTTACTATGTTACTAACGAAGTTCATATGCCTACCAGTATAAAAATTTGGACCAATCCAACTAGTATCTTAAGCTTATATAATATATAAATATTGTCAGACAATTAAAAGTCTGATTATGTAAAAAGAGAGTTTTGGTTCAAAATAAGGATAAAAAAGAGGATGAAATCAGTCAAAAGACCTTGGCCAATTTTTGGTGGAACCTTTTGAATCAGGGCATTAATATTATTAATAATTATTGGCCAAATAGGACGAGTTCAGGCAAGCAAATTACACAATTATGTGGCGAAATCTGGGGAGTCAATCAGAGGTTCCTCCCCAGCCTAATTCTAATAATTCAATTACTACACCACAAATACCCCTTTTATAACCTTGAGGGGGTCTCACAAGGTGCAACTTTTCCCTCAAGGTGATTGTTTTAAATAGATAAAATCATCATTTCATGGACATATTATACCTATTCTTGACCCTCAATCAGCAGTTTTTATTAAAGTGAGCCAAAATTTGGGAGCGCCTGTTGAATGGTTGACTGGACCTAAATCATCAGATAATTTAATAGGGGAAAAATAATATTAGCTGATGCTACTTTAAATGTATCATATCAAAATTATCAGTGATTATGGAACAAAAATATCCTAACTATATCCAAGTCTTAGGATCTGCAGCCTAGCAATTCCACTTAGTAATATTTGACTATGATGACACAGGCCCAATTGCTTTGTTGGTTAAGTCAGACTAAATAATAGACAACTTAATGACTTAAGCTTGTGGTCTTTGTTGATTAATTTAAAAAAATAATTTTTAATGTAAATCAAGTTTTCAATTGAATTAATTACTAATTATTGATATGAATGGCCTTGGTATGTGCTACCAATTGCTTGAGAGGTGCGACGATGCAGCTATTTGCAGATGCTCTGAAACGCTGTCTTATAAAGTTTGTCAATTTGACACCAACATTAAGGCCATGTGAGTTACCCCAGAGTCATAAGGATTGTAGATTTTCAGAAGAATTTATTGTGTTTCACTGGCTAAGTGCCACTGATAAATAAGAATAATGGGTAAGATGTGGTTAATATCAAGCCCTATAAGTTATCTCCAAGTTTATACTAAAAATAAAATTGTTTATTACTAGAGGTTAATAGTTTAATATACAAGCTTTTTGTATTTAATACCTTTTCATTATATTAAGTCAATATTTTTACTTGGGATCAGAAGGATTAGGGCAGCGAGCCATTGTCCAAGTAAATGACAGAAGAATACAGCTTTTTAGTGTCATATTAAAGGAGTTTATACCTTGACTATTGTCACCGTCTGGTCTATTGTCTCCATGAAATAGGCGCTCAAAACTCCAACTTATCTCAGATCATGAACAAGCCCAATTTAATTAGGCCTAAAATCTAACAAGTGGCGCTCATGGCTGGGAATGCAGATGGTGACCACGCTGAGCAGGGGAGCAACCTGTCATGGCTTGAGGATGACATGATAATGGGGATAAATACCAAGAATAATTATGCATGTCAGGAGGCCAAAATGGTGAAGTTAGCAGGCCTCCAAGACCTTAAACATACCATGGATTAACGCTGGGTTAAGGAGAGGTATGCCCAGGTTGGTCCTGGGGATGTGAGAGAAGTTATGCCCTGCATTACAGCAGGTGCGTTAGAATAAAGTAGCTTCTAATTAAAAAAACGGTTTGCTTAAATTTCTTGGTGAACAGGGTCTTGAAACACGTTCAGTTTTCAAAATTTTCAGCTGGGGTCAGCCTTATCTGCAATCATTAACACAAGTTTAATCAAATACCAAGTATAGTACACTGCCCAATGGAAGCGTGCACTTATAGGTGCATCTAATCTTAGCACCACTTTAGTTAATTGATCATTCACCCAATTTTTCTTAAATTTGTTATCTAAAGACCAATTTCTCTCGTTGGTCAACTTCCATAATAAAAAATTATTCTTTTGGTATACGTTTTCTTTATGTTATCTTGGGAAAACCTGTTTGGACCTCTTTGAGGAGGTCTCAAGCAATGTTAACCATTTGTTCTCACAACCATAACTCTATCCTCTGGTGCACCGCTGGGTCTCCCTGGTTCCCTCCAGCCCAGGACGCCTTTGCACTCCAGCCCAGATTACCGCTTGAGTATGAACTCCACTTTAGGGTTCACTTTCACCTTGTTGTTAGTCTGGTTTTTGTTTTTTATCTTTTGTTAACCACCCTCATTTTAAGTTACTAAATCTCAAGCATCATCTTTGTGGCTCTACTTACTTTATTGCTAATTACTAGTCCCCTGGCGTTGGGTCTGTGCACTGTGCACCAACCTTCTGGGAACAGGAGAGTTAGACACTCTCCTTACATTAGTTGACTAACCCTTTTCTTTTACATGCATTAACTTTTTCCATGTGGGACTTTATGAAGTGCAATTGGGGTGCACCAGCTGTTGGTCACAGCTGCAGTAGGGCTCAACACAGTTTTCTCTTTTTTGAGTGTTAAAGCATCTTGGAGTTATTCTTACTACATCTGACTGGAAAGTACCCACCCTTCTTGCATGTATCAGTGGATATGAAAGCTTTGCAATCTAAGAGGCATGATTCCATGACTTTCCATCAAAATCACAAAATCGATATAAGAAAATTGTTTTCTCTTGGCACCAAGTTTAAGCGGTGCAGGCGGGATCATTGATGAAGGTCCTGATGGTGATGGCCCTAGATAACAGTGCATAACCCGCCGCCAAAATGGGTATAGTGTCATTTTTGGCCCAAAACGAGTTTTATATTGACATATTCATATATACAACTGATCCATATATCTTCTGTTATGACTAAGATTTTGACCCCATTTCAGCTTATCAAATCACTCCAGATAACCCACGCTTAACCACAACCATGATCCGCTGAACACAGAAGGTGGAAAAAGAGTTACTTCTTAAAATACAAAACTTTTTATGCAGTTGCTGAAGATATGGTAGAATATGTGACCTCAGTAGTAAGAGCGGCCAGCAATCCCTCTCTATTCTATGATCCAGAAACGTACCCTGGAGGTATGTTTACGCCTGAAGAAGATTTTTGTGGTGAAGTGTTAGCGTTGTCTGCTATAAATAAAGATCATTCAGGATATTTTTTGTTAACTGCTACCCTTTCATCCCCCTCAGGTAAACTCAGCACTACTATTTTGGTAATACAGGAGCCTTTGAGAATTTTATTGACAAGGACCTAGCGACTACCTTGAGCTTAGCTACTTGCCAGGTGGTATGGTTAGGGGAAGGGCTTCTCAAGGTATTCCCACCCTGAAGGTACTAGGGTCAGTGGATTATCAAATGGCAAGTTTATTTTTATGGACCGTTTCTAATCAATCAAAAACCTCTTGTACCCCATTACTTTGGTAGTAGAGTGGTGGCGAAATTTAACGTCAGGACCGACTTGAAAGAAAATACCCTGTCTTTAACATTAAAGAATGGTTATATATTTATCGTTCCATTTTCTATGGGTAATCTTCAGGGCGATCTGCCCCATTGACCCAATATCCACACTCTCAGTCTCACTCCATTATTGAAGCCCTCAATGGAGGTATCTTTACCTTCCTGTTTTGAGGGTCTGGAATCTTCATTTGATGTGACTTCAGTCAATGTATTACCTGCTCATTCAGAGTTTGATTGTGAGTTCAAGCTCACTGTGTAAGTCCAGGAGAACAACCCCTTTGTGTGGACTGGGCGATTTTACCATTCCAAAATAAAAAGGGTCTGAAGAGGGCAGCTGTACCACTCAGCACCCAGGGCGGCCTCATCCATGTGGTAGATGAGCGCTAGGTAACAGCGCTCCCTCAAATATTCCTCCCCCATTTCCCTCACTTGCCTCTTCTTAATTAATTCACCAAATCAAGGAAATCTCCACCAAAATCATCAGTAACCATCTTCCCCACAATTTTGAGGGATTTTAAAACTGATGGTACTGAATATTCAGAATTAAAGCCAAATTTCTGAAATCAATGGGGTAAAATATAAATGGGCGAGAAAGTGATAGTCATAAGGGGACAAGGAATGATCTCTGGGTCCAAATAACTGATGGCATTGAGACATTGAGAAGTACAGTTGCCAATGCCAAACTCCTCTAGAAATTATTGGGGACAATCCATGATGAACAGGTATCACCATTGGATACAGTTGCTGATAGTTCGAAACTCCCATTATAGAAATTGGGATTGGTACTTGATGGAACTCATTTGGCTGAATGAACGATCCAGTGACTGGGCACAGGCGGGTTAACCATCCAGAGCCCATTTCCAACCCATTAGGACTTCCCCTATGTGGGGTGGCCCAGGGGGATTCCCATTGCCTTTGGGCCATATGCCATCACACTAACTGACATAAATGCAGTATAGCCTCAGGTCAGGTGTTTTCAGATGAACCAATAGTGACTCAGCCTGCTGCTGAATCCTTCTATGTCAGTTCAGATTAAAATAATTTTCCTTTGCCCCAAAAGTTCACCAGGTTAGGTCAAATTTGAGGGCCCTTATCCCGTTGCTTTGACAAGCTGACCCAAATTAAAAACTATTTAATCAGTCACATCACAGTGAGAAAATTGTCAGTTAATATCCTAAACATCTACTTCCAATAAAGCTACCACTATTACTTTTTTATTTTACTTCAAGAGCTCTTGCCAAAGTCCCAATGACACTAAATTGGTGGCCTGTCAGCCCCTATACTGATAAGCTATACCAGTTTTGATAATCACAATTGCTCCCACCATAGTTAACTAGATCCATCATGCAATAATTTTCTGGGAATATAGTCCCTTTATTGAAGCTATCTGCTAATAGGAATCAGAATCCTGTTGCCTCGCATATCTCACCTACAAGCAAGGATCCGCCCCTTGCCTCTGCTTGCTAATGACCCCTTCCATTGGAGATCCCAAAGCAGTTCTTACAGTAGTGCAACCCCCTTCAGCAAGGCCAGCAAGGTCTGGGGTTATATCTGTTTGGTTCATTGCCAGTTTTCTTTTCACACTTACCGCACATCAACAAGTCATCTTTGCCCAACTTCCCACACCATACAACATCTTTGAGCGGCAATGCCACTGCAATTCTGGCTTGCTTTTTAGGTACCTACACATCCTGCTTGGCAGGCCAATCTAAACTTCTTATTCCATTTTCCTGAAACTCTGTTGATCTGGTGCATATATCTTCCCCGATTTACCCTTTGACTATATGGGAGGAAGCAACATTAGATGTGTTGGTATTGGAGCAGCTAGCCAAAGGCGCGATTTTACATTGTACCTCATCAGTATGCTCCCCTCTTCTTTTTGTAAAGAAAGCTGATGGTACTTTACGCCCATGCATAGATTATGGTAGCCTAAACTATGTCACTGTATCAGATTTATATCCCATCCCTTTGGATTCCCAGATTGCACGTTATGTGGAGAAGGCGAAAGTCTTTTACAAACTGGATTTTTCTAAACGCGTTTAATCAGATCTGGATTAAGAAGGGCCAGGAGTGGCTTCCACATTCTGTACCATAAAAGTGATTTTCCAACTTCTGGTTATGCCCTTTAGGCTTAAGAATGCCCCTGATATCTTTCAACGCCGTATTTATGCAGCTTTGGGGGACCTGCTGGGTGTATGCGCGGTTGCTTACATGGATGATATTCTTGTGTTTTCCCCTGATCATGAGTCCCATGCAGTACACCTTCAGCAAGTGGTGGAGAGGTCTAAGTCATCCAACCTTACACTGAAGATCATCAAATTGAATTCTTCAAGTCACAGGTCTCCTTTCTGCGCAACTTCATGTTTGACCAAGGACACATGATAACTATAGATAAGGAGAAGGCAATTTGTGAAAGGCCCACCCCAACTTCGGTCAAGGAATTGAGGAGTTTTTTGGGGACGTGTAAGTTCCTATAGAAGTTCAAGCCAAATCTTTCTGAAGTGGCAGCTCCCTTGTATAGGGTGAGTGGGGCAAAAGTGCTCTAGTGGTACCCCTATTTGGAGGATAATTTCCATGCAGTCAAGTGTACCCTGTTGTCCACGTCCATCCTTCGCCATTAGAACCTGAAAAGGAGTCCATTTTGTCAACTGATGCCTCCAACTTCGCCATAGCGGCTGCCTTATTACAAGTAGGTGAAGGTAAAATAGAGAATCCAATGAGATATCTTAATCAAAAGATGCCTCTACTTGAGTTACTTTATGTCATTTATGACAAAGAGTTATTGGAAGTGGTGAATGTGCTGACTTATTGGCCTCATCACCTGCATGGCTTTTCCCAACCTTTCTGAGTATGTACAGATCACTGTGACTTACTGTATTACCGTGCAACTCATGTTTGACCCCATGGCAAACCCGCTGGCATGAGAACTTGACCAATTTGCATTTTCTTATGAGTTTACTAAGGGCAAGGAGAATGGTTTGGCGGATGCTTTGAGCTGCAAACCTGCATTATCTCCAGATCCAAAGGAGGTAGAGGTGCATAATACCAAGTTGATAATTACACCAGGTAAGCTTATATCTCAAACTCCCTCTTCCTTGGTCCATGGGCCTGCACTCGCGCCTCTGGAAAAAGCAGAGGAATTCAGTATGTTCAGAAAGGTAGTCCTTTCTCAGCCTTTGTCAGTCAAATATACTATAGTCTTGCTAAGAGCTCATTGAATCAGGAGGAATTCACCAGAGATTACTACGTAAAGGATGAGATGGTGTGGTTTCAGGGGCGTCTATTGGTTCCCACCAGACTACTTCTCCTGGAAATCATCTGGGACAATTATGACAGAATCACTTTTGGTCATCATGTGAAGGCGAAGGCCTTAGCAAATTTTCCGTACTTACATTTGGAAGGGGTTACCCACTCAGGTGAGCAGGTATTGTAAGGAGTGCCTGATCTGCAATTAAATGAAACCAAATTGACAACCATTAGCAGGGTCGTTGGTACTAGTTCAGAAGGCTGAAGGGTCTTGGACTTCCTTATTGGTGGATTTCATCGTGGAATTGCCTGTATCTGATGGCTACAATGCCATCATGGTAGTGGTGGACCAGTTTAAAAAGTTCGACCACTTTATTCCTTTCAAACCACAGTAATTGTGGCTGAGATGGCTAGGCTTTTCGTCACCCATGTGATTGCTCTTCACAGGGTCCCCCAAGAAATTGATAGTGATTGTGGACCCTAGTTCACCTCTTTCTTTTGTAAAGAGTTGTGTAAAACTCTTTAAATTTGCTTCTGCCGTTCAACTTCCTATTACCCCCCCAATCAGATGGACAGACTGAATGAGTGAACAAGTGCTTAGAACTGTTTCTTTGGTGTTACACTGCTGCGGATCATTCAGATTAGGTTTCTCAGCTTCCTATGGCCCAGTTTATTTACAACAACACTTTGCATGCGTCTATCAGTTGTTCCCCAAATTATTTGCCAACTATGGGTTTAATACCGCCTTTAATATGGAATCTAGTTGTGTATCAAGAGTTAAAGCGGTGGTGGACTTTGCTAAGACTAATAAGAAAGTACACCAGGGGTTTCCACAAGTTTTTGAGGCGACAAAGTAAGGTTATAAGGAGAACGCTGATGGAAAAAGACGAGTGGATCAAGCATACAAAGAATGGTATCTTGTGATTCTTGATGCTCAAAACATCCCTATTAAGCAGCCATGCAAAAAGCTGGGACCAAAGAGGATTGGCCCTTATCGCATTGTCAGAAAGGTGGGCCAAGCCTCGTACCAGTTAGATCTTCCCTCTTCGTTTCAGATTTTTTAGTCTTTTATAAAAGAAAATCGACGTTGTTTGAGGGTCCCCACCAGAGACTCCTGGGGCTTATCTCATGGATGGGGCGTCAAGTGGGAAGCGGAGGAGATAGTAGCCTCCTACAAGTAGAAAGAAGGCTTGAGTAACTGGTATCTTGTAAGGGATTTGATGCAGCGGAAAAAAGTTGGGTACCAATGCGCAACAGCACACATGCCCAAGACCTGATTGACATTTTCCACAAGCGGTTTTCCCAGCCTGCTGGACCTCAGTCAAAGAAAACCGTTGCCACTATGAAGTTGGCCCCAGCCCACTAGAACTTTTCCCTGGAACAAGCCCCTGGAAGGGGGCGGAGCCCCAAAAAACAAGAAGGTAATGTCATGGCTTGAGGGTAACATGATAATTGGGATTAATAACAATTATAAAGCTGCATGTCAGGAGGACAAAAGGGTGAGTTTGAAGGCCTCTCTGACCTCAAACATACCTTGGATTAACTCTGGGTAAAGGTGAGATATGCCCAGGTTGATCCTGAGGATGTGAGAGAAGTTTAACCCTGAATTACAGCAGGTGCGCTAAAATAAACCAGCTTACAATTAAAAAAGACGGTTTGCTTCAATTTCTTGGTGAACAGGTTCTTGAAACCCGTTCAGCTTTCAAAATTTCCAGCTTGGAGCAGCCTTACCTACAACAAATAACCCAATTAAGTTGATTACCAAGTATAGTATACTGCCAATGGAAGCATGCACTTATTGGTTCACCTTTGCTTAGCACCACTCCCACAAATTGATCATTCACCCAGATTTCCTAAAAACTTTTTTCTTAAGGCCAATCTCTCTCTTTGGTCAACTTCCATAATAAACAACTATTTGTTGGTATACATTTTCTTTATGTTATCTTAGGCAAATCTGTGCGCTGACCTCTTCAAGGAGGTCTCAAGCAACGTAAACATTTGATTTTCACAGACATAACTCTCTCTCTGGTGCATTGTTGGGCCTCCCTGGATCCCTTTAGCATGGGACGACTTTGTACTCGAGCCCAAAGCACCGCTTGAATTTGATTTCCACTTTGGGATTCACTCCCACCTGTTGTTAGTCTGGTTTTTGTTCTTTTATCTATCGTTAACTACTCGCCCTAAGTTACTACAGCTCAAGCATCCTCTGCGGGGTGCTACTAACTTTATTACTAATGACTTGTTCCCTGGCGTTAGGTCTATGCACCATGTACCACCCCGCTGGGAACAGGAGAGTCATAGACACTATCCTTACACAACCCATGGCTATATCAATTTTTTCAAGGATAAATTTTGTGAGTTTTCAAGACTCAGCAGACATAATGAGTCATCAAATTTATAATTTCACATAAGGAGATACTTTTTATCAATGAGGCAAATTATGCTCTGCATAAAGAATTGAATGATTTAAAGAAATTAATTAAAGATAAAGATCAAGTGCTTTCTTCTCTTCAATTCCAAATAATAATCTGGATAAGAAAATTGCAATATTGAAGGATTGGGATAATGGTCAAAGCCAGCACGCCCAAAGCAATTCTACTGACAGTGATGACTCTGAATTTAAGAGATTAATACTAGGCTACGTCAGCAATTACAACATAGATTACTTGCTTTGGTCAACCCAAGTTCTTCTAACCGTGGTGCAGTGCCTCATTGCCCCAATACTGCTGGTGCAAGCCAGCAGAGATGTAATCGCAATACTCATGTGCAGGAGAATGATAATTAAAAAACGTCAAATCTACATGATTTGAATAAGGATGGAATTGTAGCCACCTAAAAAACGCTTTGAAATGGCCTTTTATAAGGCCAGTGATCAGAACAAAGTGGCCACTATGATCAACTGCTTAGATGAATGGAGCTTTGAGTTAATTATGCCCCATTTGGATGAAAACCTAACCTACGCTGAAGTCAAAGGGCAATGCTTCATGAATTTGGAGGTCCAGAATGAATGTTGACTAGAAAATCCAAATTCAGGAATTTCATCTTTAAGAAAAATAAAATGATTGATTAATTTGTAGATCAATTTTATTTGTGAAGCTCGAGTTCTCCTATGTGCAAAGGCTATGATCAATTTTGATACTAAGATTGCATTACAATATACAGTACAACCTTACAGAAATTTTTTGAACACCTTATTGTCTGCTTTGCAAAACCTTATAATGTCTAATTGATTGATTATCTGTGTGGATGCTTGCAAAAATATGGACTCCCAATTTTAGAAACAGATCAGGACCTGCTGCATCCTCTGGAAAACCCTTTAATACCAATAAGAAGACTGACAGTGATCCACCTGTAAAAACTGAACAAACCTCAAATATAAGAGCCCAATGCCCATTAAATGATATCACTTGTATACCTGCTATTGTAAAGGACACTTTGCTTCTCAATGCTGTCCACATAGTGTTAATTTAGTCCTTCCAGATAACGTACAGGGGGGAAAAGTACAAGCACAATAGATGCTGGACGCTCTATTGTGCCAAAACACCTGTGCCACCTAACCAACAAGAAAACACAGGCACAGGGTCTCAATTACCAGCTAAACAAAATCTATCTTAGCACTGAATGAAGAATCTACAAATGTACATGTGGTAACTTGCTCTCAGAGTAAGGTTGTCATATCTGAAGCATCTGAAGTAGTTGCTAAACTATATGTGCAACAGATACTTGAGAATATTCCAGCCGAGGGGCCAAGCAATTCAGCAGATATGCCAAGCTTAAAGGGGGTGAATATAGCTATGCCAATTGACACATTCATAAATAAATGTCCTAGCACTGGAAATACTCTGAAGTACACTATTGGAACCCAGCAGAATTTTGCTCGCTGGTGCTTTCCGCCTGCTGGCTTCCACAATAATCTAAAAAATTAATTTATATATAAAGCACGAATAAAAACTGGTTTTTTAGGAATTTTGTTATTACTATTTATTTGAGGAGGGTTACCCAGGGGATGTACACTTCCGAAATAATGATAATAATATAATAATAATATTATGAGTAAAATAAAAGGACCCTAGAGGGTTCATAACCCCTCCTGTTGCCAGCCAGTACTTCCGGGTTTAGGACGATGGGGGATTTATGCCAACTAATACTTGGATGCAGCATGAGTGAAGGAATGAGTCAATATTTAGGAACCATATGGGGAACCATAAATCGATTATTCTTCTGTTGTTTGGTGTCATGTTTTAAACAACCATGCTTGGAAATGTTCCAATATATGGTAATGAAAACAATTGATGGCTTCTTGTAGAGTAGGCGTTGTTCCTGTGAATGAATCCAATACTATGGTATGGATTGCCCATAGTGCTATTGCTACTATTAATGCCTGTAAAGATGGATGAATTGGTAATTCAATGTTGAAAGCAAACATGTTCCTAGCTAAACTGACAGATTGTCCAATGCCTTGACAGAATAAGCGCATGAATTCTTTCCAAATAGCTACTAATTTTGGACATTGTTCTAGGCGGTGTACTAAGCTTCCGTATTGGCCACATATTATGCATGAAGAGTGGGCTTCATTTGACCGTTATGCCATGCGATACACTCTCTGCATGCATCTCCATATATGTGCTCATATCCTGGGTTGTAGTAATGGGTGGTGTGTATCTCCAAACCATTCTTTGGGTATCCAGGATGTATGGTATATCCATTTGATACAGGTAATCAATCCTGGCCATAGTGCTAAGGTTTCTCTTTATTATGTTGTCTGTACTACTTGGCTATTAACTTCTTGTCTCTAAGTTAGCCTTGGGCGACCTCAGTGACTGGTCTAGTCACTTATTTGGATCTTCCACTCTGCTCTTCTCATGGCTTTAAGTATTCATTTAAAGTGTACTGAAGTGCCATGTGGTCCTGTAGCAGTTGGGTGAGATACCAAATAATTTAATTGAGGAATTTAGATGATCTGGATTTCTTAATTGGAGCACTCATGAAAAGTTAGATTCTGCTGCTCTGGCCCAAGATACGTCTGGAAGGTTTTGACTAGTCACTTGAGCTATCCAGGATCCTAGTATATGGGTCGCTTGCTCTACATAATTAGTTAGCCCCACACCTCCATCACTCCTAGGGCCAAATAAAGTTTCAAGGCGCACAGGGGCTTTGTGGTCAGACCAAAGCCATCCCTGTATTAAGGCATATAATGTTTTAAAAAAGGACGGTGAAAAAGCAATTGTATGAGCTGTAAACCATATAATTGATAGTATCATGGAGTTGTCTATTGCAACTTGTCTAGTTAAACCTTTATGATGACCATACAAGGAGGCATTGCGTTTTGTTATTTTATCTAGGAGTTGATTTTCCATCATAGTTGGCGTATCCTCCTGTCTCTAACCATACCCCAAGTGACAGACAGGTCCAGCTGCCAGCTTGATAGTGAATGGAAGTTCCAGTGAGGTAATTGCTGATCTTCGCCTCCTATGTCCAGTGAGTAGTCTTGATGTTGTGTTAGTCTGTTGACCCAGGGTTGATGGCGTCTAATGGGTCTGATACTTCCCCAGGAGTATAAAATCCGTTTTCTTGGCGTTCAGTAATGAGTTGCTTATGGATGAGTATTCTTGTATCATTTTCACAATTATGCGGGCATCCTTGTTGCTGGATATTCCCACCACACAGTTATCAGCAAAAGCCATCATTTTGACTGATGACTGGACATAGACATTGATTTCATTGATGAGAGAACTTGTATTCCTGATTATGGGATCCAGACTAAAATTGGTATATGTAGAGGGCTTAAAGCGTCTCCTTGTTTGAGTCCCTCTGTGGAAAAACTGGGTTAACTAAAAAACCTGCTCCACGCACAGACATGGTGGCTGACTCAGTTAACTTCATCACTCAGTTTATAAACCTATTTGGGAGATTGAAATTTTTGGAGGCAGGCCCTAAGATAAGTCCAATTTTTTTCTGTCATATGCCTTCTGTTGATCTAAAAAGGCAAGTGCTCCAGAGGTTATAGATTGGCAGACATTTGCAACTGTGTGAATATTGTCCCATATGAATCTTCTTGGTACAAATACATATTTTGATGGGGATATCACCTCAGTTGCAATTCCCCTAATCGTTTGGCCATAATTTTTGTGAAAAGTTTAGTATCAGTATGAGTTAAGGAGATGGGGCCCCAATTGGATAGATTTAGCAAATCTTTTTTGAATAAAGTGACTGTGTATGCTTCTTTGCCTCCAGGTAGAAGACATGTTTCCATAATGCACTTATTTTTAGAGATTAAAAGAATGTTAGAAAGGTTATTAGAATACTTTTAATAAAATCATATGGAAGCCCATCAGGTCCAAGGCAATTCCCTTAGGGTGCACTTCACACCACTTCCCATAATACTTCATGCATTATTAAGATAATTAAATTATTAATTTGAGCTGTGGTGCCAATATGTGCATTAGTGAGGAATTTTTCAATTTTTTCTGGTTTGACTGGATCAGATTTAGATATTAATTTGTATAAAACCTGTGTACTTCAGTCACAACTTCCTGTGTTTCTGCTATGGATTTGTCCAGTCATCAGATCTATGTGCAGGCTATTGTGTTCTTTATGGCGTAAAATTTTCACAAATAATAACTTGAACAAGTTTCTCCATTTTTTATGGTTTTTGTCAGTTTTGAACAACAACATGGTTTTGATGTCTATGTATCAAGGTGTTTAATCATGCAGAAACCTCTGCCCATTTGCATCCCGTCCAGGGCTGTATCATGTGCATGGGAAATCATTTTCCAGGTGATCAATTTCAGCCAAGGTGAGTTTAATGATCAATGAAGATGCCCTGTATTTTCTTGATGCTGTGTGTTTAACTTGTTGTATTGTTGATTTTTTGAAATTTTCCCAGGTGATCAGTGGGTATGAGCATAAAGGTGTTTAAAAATCTCTAGTTGAAGTTATTTCCTCCACCCAGAAGTTAAATGTGTGTGTGTGTGTGTGTGTGTGTGTGTGTGTTTTTTTTTTTTGATTTGGCTAAATTTTCTGGGCGTATTCTGCACCATCCAGGTGCTAGAATATTTTTTTGCCGGTGTGAAGGACACCAAAATTAGCCGATGGTTGGAGATATAATTTTTGTAATTTCAAATTAATAAACTTGGTATCAGAAAATAGCGGTGTGAGTATTAAGTCTATTTGCAACATAGAAATAAGTCTACCATTGTGCACATGCAGGGTGTCATGTTCTGTAGGAGAGGCGACCATTTAGGTAGAGGATTATATAGGCCCAAGGTGGCTTTTAACATGCGAAGTTTCACATGCCCTTGTGGTATCTCCATTGTGTGGCCATCAGTTAGTGTTTGGGTTATTCCATCAGTTCATATCTCCCATAACAAAAGTGTTTTTTGGAAGATGGAGGTGTGTTAAATCTGATAGAAACTTTCAACACTCCGGTGAACTGTTTGGTGCATACACACTGGCTATTGTGTGCACCTCTTCATACCATGAGAAGGTTACAGCTAGTATGCGGCTTTCAAAGATGAATTTTTTAATGAATTTATAATTTGAATTCACACATACTATCACCCCACAGTGTTGTGACCAAAATAATATTATTGAAAGGAGCATGTTTTCACATGCTTTCTCCTTACCCTGTGGACAGTGGGTTTCCTGCACCGCCAGGATGTTCAAAGGGGGGTTGCACAGGAGACTCAACTTCTTGTCCCAGGACGTTAAAGCCTTGAGTCCCGCTATGTTCAGCGTCCCTATCTCTACTGAGACGCCAGGTGCGCCTCAGGAGCGGTTAGCAGGGCCCCCTGGCCCTATTCCATCTCCCTCTTTGCTCACCTTTACATCCTTACTGTGGGTGCCATAATGATGAGTAGGTATTGGGGTATACTCTACCCCTTTCACTACTGCTGTTTTAGTTCCCTTCTTGCCTTTGTTTTCTTTCTATTTTATCATTAGGGTGCACATGTGTGTTCTCATTGGGTACAGTTTAGTCTCACGCATGCAATTGTTGATTTCCAATCTCGATTTGGTTGTAATTCATAATGTTGGGGGATCTGCTGAGCCCCTGTGCTGACAAATTGTTTCCAAATTGGGTTCCACCGAATCCTGTGTGTGTGTTTTGATTGGTTGCTTGGTTTTATGTTGAATTTGATTGGCTCATTTTTATTAGTTCTTCCATGTCTTCCTGAATCTGTTAAGGTGAGATGGATGATTCCACCAATGTCTTTGCCTTAGCCCTTGGCCAGCTTGTGAGCCTTTTTAGTCATTTTCTGTTCCTTTGGGGAAATTGGGTTGATAATTTTATATTGTCCAAATTCTCTAAATTTAAATTCTTGTGTAGTATCAGTGATTTTGGTATACTCTGAGTCATCTTCACCAATTTCTTCCTCACAGAATTCCATTTCTCTTAGGCCTTCTTTTAAGGGACAAGCATGAATCTTGTACCCAAAGGCCTGACAGTTGTGCATATAGGTGTTGCATTCTCCACGGTTTTACAGAATCATTTGGTTTTTTACCATCAATTATAATAGAGGCGATAAGAGGAATTTTCGTGAGATCCTCCGCTACCTCCAGGTTTGGGGATATTAATGTTATTGCCTTTCCTGTGCTAAGGGTGAATCAATTGGAATCTTTGCATATCAAATTGTTTGATTTCTCCATAGGATTACAAACCTTCTCAGAGATGTTGTTTGACTACTGTGCACGCCAATGTTGTTGGAAGGTAGTCAAAAATTCTAAAAATATCTTTGAATTTTGTTCAACATGTGCGTTTGGCCAATACCAACCATTGGCCGTCAGGAAGGTTGATCACCACTCTGACCTTTGCGGCTTCATTTGCTTCCTCCGCTGTCTCAAACCCAGGATCCACTCAACCATGGCAGATAGTATGGATTGTCATGCACACAGCTTAGGAATAAATTTGTTTGGGCTTCACCAAACTTTTTCCACATTGCCGGTGCCTCTGTGCCCAAAAACACATGGATCCTATGTTCAAATGATAATAGTGGTTGAGAGTGGGTCACTTCCATGTAGCTGCAATATTTTACTAAAGATTCCACAAAACCCGCAGGGTGAACCACCTCACGTTTTTATTTTTTGCTCGAATTCTTATTTACTCCTTTGCGCTTGGTGCCTTTGGATGGTGCAGATTCTGGTCTGCTACCCCTTACCACATTCGACAAATTTTTCCTTGTTCATAAAATGTGCTCATCTCACCTGATATTGATTATCAAATTGTTCTTTTTGAAGTAAATCAATTATAAACAAGTGATAGTAATTGAAAGATAAGCTTTTAGGAATTTTATTAACACAATAAAAAAGAAAAACAACACCTATCAATATCCAACTGATCAGTATTTAAACTGTATTGAGGGTCAGGGGGAATTTGAGGATAAGTTCAGAATAGCTTAATCTAGTCCAAATTAGGAAATAAGGGAAACAGCCTATTGAAGCTCAGGATACTTGCTTCATTTTGGCTGAACAATGGAAGGGGAATTAAATTGGCCAAAACATACTCGTGGGGTTACAATTTATGAACTTCAACCAATCCCCATTTGAGAAATTTTTTGCACCTTTGGGGGAACCCCAACATGCCTATAAAAGGAGCGGTCCCCGTGTAGGTGCTTGAAAGGACCTGGTTGTGGCTGGGGGAGGGCCTTCAAATTGTCGCCCTAGGGTCCATCATGTAGTTAGAGTAATCTTACTGTACAATTTTATATTTATTGCCTAGCAAGGATTTAAAATGATGTTGCCCTGATTTTCAGGGTTCCACCAAGAGTTGGACAAGGCCTTTTGGCCAATATCATTAATGTCATCATTATCATTATTAAAATCGATCTTAGTATCTTTGCAAACTCATAAAAGGCTGACATTTTCCCTTTTGGCTGATCTCAACCTAAAACATTATTCTTATACAGCTGAGAGGGCAAATGTCCGACATAAACCCCTCAATAATGTTTGGGGGAGAGTAGGGCCATAGGAATCAGCCATGTAGACGATTGATGAAAATCCCAGTAGACAAAGATTTTATAGAGTACTCATCTCCTCTCTTGTAGGTGATGATGAAAGGACCCTCCCAAAGTATCCCAAGTTGCCACTTCTAGGAGTGATTCAGTTATGGAAGTATAAAACCATGTCAGATACTTGGAATGTAGGCATGGGGATTGGAGCTCATTGGCAGCCTGCCCTTCTTTAGTGACTATTTTAGCTGTTCATCATAGACTCAGACTGAAGCTGGATGATATGGTGAGCTAGGCTTCTCATGTCTTTTTCAGGTTCCTCACCACTAGAGAAGACATCCTTACCTAAGAGGGCAAGTATTCCTCGTTCCCGCCCATACAAGACATGGAATGGAGACATTTCTAAAATCTGGTGATACCTAATCCAGTATGCCATAAGAGCACTGGGTAGATATTGATCCCAGTGAAGAGGATCAGAAGAGGCTATCTTTCTTAAAATGGAAACCAAGGATCCATTAGCTCGTTCCACGGTTCCAATTGTTGAGAAGTTATACAGAGTTAAAAAAAGTTGTTGAGCTCCCATGGAAGTGGCAAGGGTTTTGACTACTCTGGATGCGAAGTTTTTACCTTTGTCACAGAGTAGTACTTGGGGACAGCCGTGACGAGTGAAAATGTATTGATGTAAAAAGGTGGCGGTGGTCTTGGCCGTTTGTGCAGGAAGAGCTACGGCTTCCACCCACTTAGTAAAGAGGTTAGTGCCAACTAGGATAAATCTGTATCCACCAGTCATCTGAGGAGGGGACCTACTACGTTTAGGCTAATGGTGTGGAATGGATGTTGAGGGGTAGTTGGTTGATATTGGTATCAAGTCTTGAAACCGGATTGCTTTTTACATAAGAGACAGGCATCCAAAACTTCAACAATGGTTTCCATAATCTCTTCCCAATAGTACCAACCTTTAATCCATTAGTAGGTTTTCTTGGCCCCTCCATGCCCTAAGGTGGAGTAAGCTTCCAGGATAGGAGGCACACGTTCCGAGGGTCAAAGGTAAGGCAACCACTTTGCCCTCACCTGCCTGTATAATTTCCCACTCTCCACTAAAGTGTTGTGAGAGTGCTGAGCTAACATTTTCTGTATGGGCTCATCCTCATCCTCCCAATCCTTGGGGGTCATCAGAAGATCATATAATTTTTTTGATTCACTATTATCCAAATGAAGTAAAGGAAGCCAAGTTAACCCATTAACATTCGTGTGACAGGTTCCAGCACGGTGCTCAATCTTCATGTCATAATTCTGGAGCTTTAGAGTCCAAAGAGCTACTTGGCCAGTAGGATCCTTCATGTTCTGTAACCATTTTAGGAAAGCATGGTCCGTAACCACAGTGAAGGTGGTCCCATATAAAAAAGAGCAATAGTGCTTCACAGCTAAAAGAACGGCATTGCACTCCTGCTCAGTTACGCTAGAATTGGGTTCTGCTATTGACAGCATCTTACTGAAATATGATACTGGATGATCTACACCATTTTCATCTAATTGGGCTAAGATGGCCCCAACGGCATAGACTGAAGCATCAGTAAACATGATAAATGGTTTATTGTAATTTGGGTTCCTTAGGATAGGACGTTGTTGTAGCAGTTGTTTCAACGTCTCAAAAGCGGGTTTCTGTTAAGCACCACAATAGAAAGGGGTGTTCTTAGTCAATAGGCGAACGAGTGGTTCGCTGAGCTGGGAAAATTTGGGGATAAACTGATGGTAATACTCCATCATTCCTAGAAATACCTGAATATCCCTTAAATTTTAAGATGTAGGTATTTTTTGAGATTGCTTCAACCTTAACTTGCATGGGTTTGGTTCCTTCTCAAAAAACAGAATGTCCAAAGAAATTCAATTTCCTTTGGATGAAGGTACACTTTGAGGGCTTCAACTTAATATTTGACTTGCATAACCATTTTACACCTCCTTCAAGAGATCATTATGTTTGGTGAAGGTACATAGATTACTGTGATATCATCAAGATATACAATAACACAAGTTAACCTTCAGGTCACACAACATGTGGTCCATCGCTTCTGAAGAGAGGCAGGTGCGTTACACAACCCTTGAGGTAATCAGGTTGGTTGGAAGATACCCTTGTTACAAATGAGAGCACATTTCTCCTGATCTTCAGGGGAAAGGTCATTTGCCAATAGTCGCTAGCCAAGTCCATAGCGCAGAAGAAGTTAGAGCCAGAGAGATGGGCCAGGGCGTCATCAATGCGGGGGAGGGATAGCTATCCTTTTTAGTGGTGGTATTCAACTTTTGGTAGTCCATGACTATCCGATGACCTCCATTTTTATTTTAAATAAGCAACGGAGGGGAAGACCAAGGGCTTTGTGAAGGAACTAATAATCCCACATCAAGTAACTACTGAAGCTCCATCCTCATCTGCCGTTATTTTACCTTCAATATATGGTAAGTTCTGGACCAAATATTATGGGCATCACCCAAATTGATAAAGTGACACCAGCCTTTAATGTGGCCATAATCATTTTCTGATTTGAAAAATATGTCGGTATATTCGTCTAAAAAGTAGGAACTGTTTCTAGTTCATCTAGGTTTAGCTAATACCAAATATGAAAATTGGGTAGAGTAAATACCAGGTTGTCCATAGGCAAGCAAAAATCCGCCATAGAGCCAATGGAATGTATAAGTTCTATAACCTTTACTGGAAGTAGGAAGCCTCTGCCAATCTCCTGGTGTTTTCGTATGACCATGTCTTTCCCAGTGAGGTTTCCAAGCAAAAGGGTAATAGGCCTCTGGTAGGCTGGGTCTAGTATCCCAGGCAGTAACCAAGGCTCCAAGGGTCTAACACCCTGAAAACTTACGAGGTGCAACAAGCAGTGGTATGGGATTTGGAGCGTGATTTTAATGTCAACCACTCTTTGTTCACCAGGCTTAATAAAAACGTCGTCTGCAGCATAGAAAGGGATGCCATCACTTGCATCCACTGAGTTAAGCGATTTCTTTAAATTTACCCAGAGGTGGAATAAGATAAAGTCATAGCTGAAAAGGGATATTCAACCAAGCAAGATTATTTGTCCTTGCTGGATTTTTTATTGGATAAGACTAAAGGAACTTCATAGTTGAGCAACGAGAGGAAACCTTGCGTCATATTAATGGTTCCCTCATACTAAATCATAAACTGAGTGCTGATGATCATATCATATGCGTTATTATCCAAAGTTACAGCAGGGGATGATAGGATGAGCTTCCCAATTCAAATGGGAAGGGAAGAGCATGCCCTGATAGCACGGATATTGTTGGGGCCTTCAGTTCCAAATTTTTGTGTGTACTCCAAATCAGGCGCTAGCTTTATTTTCTTGATAAGATTAGTGGAGATCACATTAACTGGGGAGTCAGTTTACAAGATAGAAAATATTAAGACTTTTTGTATGACCACTTCAACTATTTTGAGTGTTCCTCCAAAGTTATGCGACAAAGCTAAGACTTCCTTGAGCCAAAAGGTGGAGGTTAATTTTTGAGCAGTCTCAGGATTTTTATCCAAGATGGTTTTAGTGAGAAGGAGCCAATGAATAGGTCAAATCAAGCCAGCTAAGAATTGATCACCATCACTGGCAATCAAAAACTTTTGGCCACCCCTAGATTTTGGCTGAGGTAAGTTTCCTCAAGAATGGTGATACCATCTACTCCTCCTGCATTCAAATGATCAGGAACCTCTACTTCCTCAGGTGCTCCCAATATATAGTAACCAACGTCGTCATAACCACCCTCAGATTCATCCACTAGGGTATACACAACCACTGGCAAGGCTACAATTGAGGTAGGGGGTATGGCCGCATGAGGTTGGTAGCTATCTTCTGACCCTTTGTTTTTACAGCAAGACCTTTAGTATTGCAGATACCACCCTTAGGACGTGCAACTACAAGCTTATCTGGAAGGGAAAGCACAGCGGCTCTGGTGGGCTTGAGCGAGAGCATGGTATCTCTTACTTTACTGGTCTCCACTTTACTTGAGGGCATGGTATCCTTTTTAAGTCGCACTAATGAGGCAGGTTTCACAGAGAGAATAGGCACAGGTGGGCTCACTCCCAACCGGTCAACAAGAGGAAGCTCCTCAATGGTTAGAGCTGAAGGTTTAACCTCAGCTTCATTTGTTGAGGCACATAAATGGAATTAAGCTACATCCAACAAAGCCTCATTGATGTCATGGATATTTTTGAAGTAGCATTTTATCAATATGATATTCCTGGCTAGGGAGGGACGAGAAGCTAACCCAGTTAACATGGCTGTTATAGCATCATCCAGGGTTAACATGTTAGCCGTTGACAACCTTTTTTGCAACGAGATAAAATTGTTCAGCAAAGGCAGTAGTCAGTTCGCACTGATACATGCCAATGTTCATAAAGGCCTTTTTTCCCTGTTAAGACTCTTCTTTGAACCAAATTCAGCTAAGAGAGCCGCTTACACCTCTGCCCAGGTATGCAGAGTGTCCATATAAGGAACTATCATTTCTTATTCCAAACAACTTAAACATGGAAGGATGTATCATACTTTTGTCTTTTCAGTGGCATAATGCATAACAGAATCATATACATATATAAAAGAAGCAATACTCCATTCCCCAGGGGTGTACTTGTATTTTAGAGGGAGCTTTAAAGGGAGCTGCTCAATCTCTTTAAGATGGGATAGGGCGCTGGCATGTTGCTTTTCAAGAGCAACTATTCTGATTATACAGGGACTCCTTTAGTGAGCACCATTTTGTTGGAACTCAGCTGATTTTTGCTTGTTGTTTTCTGCCAGCTGGATTCCACAAAAATTTATAATTATATTTGCATGTAAAGAACTAGTAAAAACTGGTCTTTTAGGAATTTTATAATTAGCGTGATAAAAGAAAAATATGATCCCTATCAATATCTAACCAATCAGTATTAAAACTGTAATTAGGGTCAGAGGGGATTTGAGGATAGGTTCAGAATAGCTTAATCTAGTCCAAATTAGGAAATAAGAGAAACAGCCTAAAAAATATCTCAGGATACTTGCTTCATTTTGGCTGAACAATGGAAGGGGAATTATTATTGGCCAAAATGTACTCGTGGGGTAATAATTTTATGGAATTCAACTAATCCCCATTTGAGAAATTTATTACACTTTGGGGGAACCCCAACATGCCTATAAAAGGAGCAATCCCCGTGTAGGTGCTTGGAAGGACCTGGTTGTGGCTGGGGGAGGGCCTTCAAATTGTCGCCCTAGGGTCCATCATGTAGTCAGAGTAATCTTACTGTACAATTTTATATTTATTGCCTGGCAAGCATTTAAAATGATGTTGCCCTGATTTTCAGGGTTCCACCAAGAGTTGGACAGAGCCTTTTGGCCAATATCATTAATGTCATCATTTATCATTATTAAAATCGATCTTAGTATCTTTGCAAACTCATAAAAGGCTGACATATTCCCTTTTTGGCTGATCTCAACCCAAAACATTCTTCTTATACAGCTGAGAGGGCAAATGTCTGACACACACTCTTAACTCTTTGGATTCTTCCCATATCCACTTAGTAAGCTCTAAAGATTCTTATAAAAATGAAAAATTATAAAAAATTATAATAGTCAGGTCTAACCAATAGTTTCATTTTGACCTGAGATTCAGATTATTAAATATCAAGTGAAAACACATTTTTTGGTTTTTGCGGTTCATGTGGGGCTTGGCACTGGTCTGAACACTCCCTAGATATTCTTTTTGCTTTAGGGGCATAAAGAATAGTGTGTTAAGGGCTCCCCAGAAGGGAGACCTTTTAAAGTTGGGCCCACATGATTATGAACTCAGTTCAGAATTATTTGTTGTTTCCCACCCTCATGTGGGTCTCTCTGGTGGCCTCAGGGACGCTCTTGCATTGTATTACCTGGTATCATGCAGTGAACCTAGTTTGTATTCTTATCAAAAAGTAGAGTTTGTGTCAAAATGATCCACTAAATACTCTGGTTTTTTTCTTGTGTCATTCATGGTGCCCTACGTTATTGGGATTAAATTAGTCAGCGTGTTTATTCTTGTTAATTAATAAATACAAGGCTCATTTTGAAGTCAAAGACTCAATATCCTGTGGCATCTTTTCTTGTTTTGAATTTCCCTAGATCTAAGGTTAAATTAGCGAGTGCATGGAGTCAAAACTCTTACCACAAGGGAACCTCATATAAGGAAATCTTTTAGAACTGATTTTAGATCTGCCAATCCTAAGGCAAGATGGTGGTCAAAAACTGGGACGTTTTCAATCGTTACAAACATAAATAAAAATATAACAAAAAACATTAATAATAAAACTTATAAAAATGAAAAAACAATATCTTTTGGAATAATATTTAAATTCATGAATTTTAAAGCCTTGACACCAAGGGGCTGAATGACCCTTCTTAAGGAGGGAGAGGATAGTGAGATCAAAGACAAGGGGGCCAGTTTGGGTTTATTGAGGATTGCTGGAGTCACAGCAGGCATAGAAGTTGAACTTTTGGGAACCATCAAAGCATAGCTGGTTAAACCAGCCTGAGCAAATGAAGGCAAAACTTCTAGGTTAACTGTATCATGCAGCATGGAAGTGTGGATTTTATTATTACAATTTAATTTAGGGCTTAGAGGATAATAACATAGCATTATATTCTGAGGTTGAGAAAAATTGGATGTTGTAATCAAGGAAGAAAATAACCTCCACTTTTATCCAGTTAAGGAGGAGGAAATGTTGAATGGTTGACTGGACCTAAATCATCAGGTAATTTTATAGGGGAATTAATAATATTAGCTGATGCTAATCTATTATGTATCATATCAAAATTATCAGTGATTATGGACCAAAAGTATCCTAAGAATATCTGAAACTTGGAATTCGTGGCCTAGAAATTTAATTTAATAATATTTTTTATAATGACATGGTCCCAGTGGCTTTGTTGATTAAGTTAGACTTAATAATAGTCAATTTAATGTCTTGGGCTTGTGAGCTTTGTTGGTCTATGTCAAATTTATTTTTAAATGTTGATTGAGTTTTTGATCACATTAATTTTAAGTAGTGGTATGAATCGCCTTGGCATGTGCTACCAATTGCTCAAGAGGAGCGATGGTTCAACTATTTGCAGATGCGTCAGAAATTCTATCTTATAAAGTTTATCAGTTTAAAACCAACCTTGAGACTTTGTGAATTACCACAGAGTCTTAAGGATTGCAGACCCACAAATAAAATTATTATGTTTCACTGGCAAAGTGCCACTGATAAATGAGGCATCATGGGTAAGATGAGGTTAACATCGACATTATAAATTATCTACAAGTTTATACTAATAAAATACAATCATTTATCACTACAAGTTAATTGTTTAATATACAAGCTTTTTGTGTTTAATAATTTTTTTGTTGTATTAGGTTGAGGAATTACTTGGGATCAGAAGGATAAGGGCAGTGAGCCACTGTCTAAGTAAATGATAGAAGAATACAGCTTTGAAGTGTCATTTCCAAGGAGTTTATGTCTAGAATATTGTCACTGTTTGGTCAATTATCTTCATACAAGATGCGCCCAAAACTCCAACTTATCCCCCAAAGAAGAACAAGCACATCTGAAGTAGGTCAAAACTTCAACAGTGTGGAGGAAGACAGGATAAACCTCCTGTATCTCGGTTGAAGGAGAACTATTCAGCAGCATTGTAATACCAGTATCCCATCATAATACCTGCCTTCCGCTGAGGTTTTGAAGGATTTAACCAATGCCATATTGAACCTTGGAGACATAGAATCATTTGAGAGAAGAGCCTCAGGAAATGAATGTTTGAAGTTCCTCTATGAAACAGAACTCTTCTGGGTACTTACAGTTAATTTACTGATATAACCATATATGTCCAAATTTTCATACCAAGTCTTGTTCCATAGAAACTTACTAAGGATGCATCAAGAAAAGCTGTTGTATCACATAGCAAGCCATAATGCCTTGTAAATTGCTTATGATTACTTCTACAACTCGCTTCAAGTTATGTTGGAAAATTGAGATATGGAGTAGAAAAACCAAAAGCTTATCATCTGTCTTCAAGAGTGACCTACTATTCTTGGTTCTGGAGTTGTGAAGTATTTATAAGAAGTCCTGAATATACTATAATGAGTGGATGAGTCTGCTGCCAAGACACAGACTTTTCTTTAAGAGTTTGCTAAGGAAGTTTATTGAATTTTCCGCTGAATTAACTTATTTCTGAAAATTTCACCCCAACAATTCCCCCAACATCATTGGAAGGAGTGAGCAATATATCTCAATCTATCAAGGTTGAAAATCAATCTCATCCCGATCATCTAATTGAAGATTCGATCACCCAGAGATTAATTTGCTCTGATAGATTGCAAACCATTAAAAAGCTTATAAATATTCCCTCTTTTTAAAATAAAAATTAGGCTGAATTATAACCTGTATTTTCATTTAAATTTATCAACTTTTGGAGAATCCACCTGTGTAACTTCGAGATTTAACCTGCCCCATTGGAAGTGTAATTCAAAACTTCCAGACTGGTGCTCACTACAGGGGAACTCTGAGTTATGCACCAGTGAAAAAGTCTATCACTATCTTGGATTCTCATTCTTCTCTTGAAGAAGCTCAAGACCATGAGTAAGGCTGCATATTATGATGGGTTCAATTATCTGAAACCCAAATCTCAAGATTACCTTCCACGTTGGAATTTCATGCCAACTTGGAATTTTATGGTCCTAACTTAAGTTAGACATCAGATTTTCAACTATCACCTGAGGTTTTATAAAATATTATCAATCAACTGCTTGAAGGTGCTTTAATTCCTGGAATCCATGCTACCTGATCTTGATCTAATGCCATACCCTCTATTTTATGGGAAGTATAGCAATCTTCCCAAATGCCAGGAATTGGCCCTGAACAATTCTTGCATCAGCTCGTTCACCCCACCTTATACCAACTATTACCCATAGTGGGAATGCCCCATCAAGGGATGCTCAATTTACTAGAAGGACTTAAATCCTTGAATAATCATGTTTCTGAATTTTTTAAGTCTGCCTCCAAATTTAGCGAGATAATTGTGAGGCCATTATTAGTAATCAGACCCTTCTCAAAGAAATTTATCAACAGCTTATTCAGCTCAATAATGGGATGTCTAGTTTTGTCAATATACAGTTCACAAGGCGAGTACAGGAGAATCAGCGAGAATGGAGAGAGGGTATCTCCCAACTCTCTGAGCATAAACAAAATCTGGAGGCAGAAGTTAGAAATCGCCTAGTTCATTTGGAGCAGTTGTACACAGGAATTTAATTCTGGGTTAATGAGGTAGAGAAAACTACTGTAGCTATGGGTCCCCCGGGGGTTGAAGGACCACGTGAACCACCTGGGGGTGTAGAACTACATGGACCACCCAATGCTGATGGACTATGGTAACCCCCTGGGAATGTAGGGTCTCGTGGTCCACCAGGTGTTGAGGGATCTTGAGGGCCCCTGGGTGCTGATGGGCATTCTGGATCCCTTCAACAAATTGACTCTCTCTTGAGTATGATGGATCGCTTGTGTGAACAATTTTATAAATTGGCTGAGAAATGTAATTTAACCCCTGCTTGGGTACCAATTTATCCTCTCTTGTCAATTCAGTCTTTATATGATGAGTTAATCAATTTGGGTAAATGAGCAAAGGACACCAATGTCCTATCCAGGCTTGTAAATTTAAAGGAGAAATGCTCCAAGAAAAGATTTAGACGCTGTAACTAAAGTATAATGCCCAACAGGAACAGATTTTTGAGCTATCCCACCGATTAGATGAGAAAGTGGGGTTTGCTGAGATGAACCATCAGATTAGTAATTTATCCTGAAACTGCTGGTCCTTATCCTCAATTTTTTTCTCACGCGTCAGACGCCAATTTATATGTTTCCACTCAATCCAAACAACCTGGAGTACATGTTCTGACATCTAATGCCCTCATGAGTTTCAAACCGATATTCAAGGATAAGTACTCACTGGGGGAAGGCAGTGATATTTCCTTACTCTATCTTTATGAAAAGGCGCTATTTGAGGCCACAGATCACCAAAAGATGAATTATTTGTCAAATTGCCTTACCCATTTGGCTCAGGATATCATGGTACCCCACTTGATGGCTTGCTCTACCTGGTCACAGGTGAAGGAAGCGTTAATCAAAGAATTTGGGAGTAGCAAACTCTATCCTCTCAAAAACAGGCTTTTATGGGTATATAGCCCCACTGAAACAAATCTATCAAAGACTTTGCTCATCAGTTCTATCAGGAAGCTCAGACTCTAGTGGCTTGCAGTTGGTTAACTTTGGATGATGCAATTATGGCAGTTATGTCATCTTTTTTCTTCAAGAACGCAAATGCAAGTTTATCTAATCAGTGTAAAAAAGAATTTCTGAAGTATTTTGGACATTAAGGGGGCCTTATTGGAATTGCCTCCTCAATTCTCTCAAAAACCCCAAGTTTATGAGTCTCTTAGACCTAGTCCCCCCAAAGTCTATGCTATGCTTGAAAATACTAGAGCAATCCAGTGTAACTACTGTCATCAAATTTTAATATGGAGGATCACTGTTTCAAGAAGGAAGCCGATGAGAAGAAGAAAAGAGATAAGTACAATAAGATTCTCCACCTCAATAATGAGATGAGTGCGCAGCAAGAGCATCAGAGCCTAATTGAGTACAATAAAGATGAACTTCTTCTTTTTCCTTGCCCTCCTTGTTTGCTTTATCCTCTCAGTTTAGAAGCACCATTACCTGTATTGACTTCCGAGTGAATCAAATTAATACCAAGGCTATCATAGATACAGGAACTCCATTGTTTTTTCAACAAAAATTATCAAGCAAATCAAACTAACACCTGATATTACTCACTTTGAAGAATATGGCATGGCTGGACCTCAGAGTACTTGGTCAATTGGAGCTTTTCTCATCCCTTCTCCTGAAAATTGGACAATTAATTTTACAATCCCTGCCATTGTACTCAATAACTTGAGTTACGACCTACTTTTAAGGACTTAATTTTTATGAGAATTTAATGGAATTATCAATTACCCTGACTCATCATTGTCTCTCTTGGGGTATAGAGTTCCCTTACTTTTATCTGATCATGCTTCTACTTGACGTTGGTTATGTCTGCTAGAGGGAACAAAAAGGTCTTATTCACTTCAATATCACGTTAGAGATTCTCATGTAAAGTTACCTCCTACTTTGGCTGATATTGAAGAGGGAATGCCTATATACTCCCCCAAATATTTAGTTATTACACCTAAATCACAGGTAATTGTTAACACTTCTTTTTATTTTTCCATTCCCAAAAAACATTTGTTACAGGTTCAAGGCATTTTCAACCCTTCTGCTAAAGAGCTCTTGCCTTGTCATATAGTATTAGATTATGCTTATTCAGGATCATTATCTTTCTTACTGGCAAACCTTACCAATGAACCAAAGCTGGTAGATTGAGAACATCCAATTGCTTATGTCAAGTTACTGCCCCTATCTCAGATTTATGATGTTAAACCCTTCGGAAGTCTATAAGATTTTGGGTTGGAAAGTGATCAGGAAATCCTTAATGTGGGTCCTGATATTGGGAAACACCTCTCTAAGGAACAGGAGAAACAAGTGCTTCAAATGCTAGATGAATATTCTGACATTTTCGCTAAGCATACTTATGATTTTGGGAAGATGAAAGGAGTAATGCACTCTGTTGAAACTGGCGATCACCTTCCTATTTGTGCAAAGCCTTATTGCAAGTCTAAAGTAGAAGAAGCCCAGGTTACTAAGAATCTGCATCAATTGTTGGAGGCTGGATTGTTAAATCCCTCCAATGGTCCTTGGGCATCTCCATTGTTATTGGTTAAGAAGAAATATGGTTCCCACTGAGTTGTTATGGATTATCACAGATTTAATGCTATTAATCGATGAGATTGTTATCCCTTACCTCAAATCAATGATTCTCTTAGGTTGTTGGCTGGATCCATCTATTTTTCGGCCATGGACTAAGCCAGTGGCTACTGGCAAATCGAGTTATCACCAGAAGATTATGCCAAGTGTGCCCTGATACCGAGTATAGGGTTGTTTGACCAGCTCATATGACTCAATAACTAAGCAATGCCCCAGCAACTTTACAAAGGGCTATGGACAGTATGTTATGAGATCTAAAACTTACATGTGCTCTGGTATATCTTGATGATATTACCATGTTTTCCAAAACTTTTACTGAACATTTGGACCATATAAAAGAAGTTTTCAGTTGAATTCAGAGCTCATCATTAAAACTCAAACCTTCTGTTAGAAAAATAACTTTGGCTCTGCTAGTTGGCAGGCTAACTAGTATGAAGACTGGTCAGCCCTTGCAATTTTACCTTAGGCGTTGGGGCTAGCAGCGCTGGCTAACCCCTTGGCATATCACCCACGCCATTTTGGGGATCCCCTAGCCTAAGCTCCAACCAACGAAATAATTAATAAACTTATAACAAAAGGTAGAATAGGCAACAGGAGATATTTATTGAAAGGAAGCGCCAGGTATTTATACTATTTACAAAAGGGCTACTGCACCCATTGCCGACCTATCAGCTCTTCTGCTGGTTCTTCCTGCCAATCACTTCTCTTCTTCTTCTTCTTCTACTCTATTCTTCCCTGCGTCGACCCTCTCGCACCATCCTTCCTGATGTCCAAATTAATTTTGGTTCATCCTCAGCTTTAAGTCGCCGGTGAACCATATAAATAAATAATCTAAATAAACATTGAATTTGTATTTGACCTTCAGGTTGATATAATTGCACCAGAAACCACTTCAATTGATTGCTTTGACTCAGAATATCTTGACATCTTGCTGACATCTATTCTCATCTTATCTTGATAATAAATTATGCACCGGAAACAACCTCAGCCGCCTTGACTCATAATTTTTGGATCCACCAACATCAGATAATCAGTACAGACAGTGAATATCTGAAATGATACATCAGCTTTCCGCTGGAAATCCCATAATAGACCACAAATGGCCATTGGCGTCGACTACTGATTCTATTGACAGATTGGATCATCCTTGGCTATTAGTCACCAGTGATCCTTCTACTAATTTGGGGCCACCAATTGGTCCCATTTGAACCTAAATACCAAACTCAACAGAATACTAATTTTGGCTCAACCCAAGTTGGGGAGTAACTAACCAGCAATCAAACATAATACCATGAAATTCATTCAATAAACCATTCCGCCAGGATTGGCTATATCATTCCAAATATCACTTAATCATTGGAGGATTCCATCTGGTTAAAATTCTGACACCTTCTAAATGTTCATTCTTTTAAAACAAAATGGACTTTTTTAGGATATCAGGTCTCAGCTAAAGGGATTTGACCCCTCTTGGACAAAATTCAAGCCATACAATGAATGCCTCCTCCGACATCTTTGCGGGATATTTAAGTATTTCTTGGCATGGTTGGGTATTACTGGCAATTTATAACCAACTTTGTTGATATGGCTGAACCCTTATTCCACCTATTGCAAAAAGGAGTGCCCTTCAAGTGGGGATCAGCTCAAGAACAGTCATTCAATTCTTTAAATACTACTTTAACTAAGGTTCCTGTTCTAATTCATCCCCAATTTGATAAGCCTTTCTTTTTATATACTGATTCCAGCAATGTCTCTATTTGGCTATCTTATCCCTGTGTGATGAAGAGAAGAATGATTATCCCATCTCTTTCTATAGCAAACTTTGTAGAAGGCTGAATGGAATTACAGTGTCACTGAACGGGAGTGTTTGAAAGTAACATTAGCAATCAAGCACATCCGTCCCTTCTTATATGGTATACATTTAACTGTGATTACCGCCCATTCAACCTTAGGATGGCTGCAGAACATGAAGGATCCTGACAGGAGATTGGCCCGTTGGGCTTTAAGGTTGCAAAATTACGTTTTCTCCATTGTTCATCGTTTAGGTGCTCAACATCAAAATGCTTATGGGCTGTCCCAATTGCCTGTTCTGACTTTGGAACTAGAAAGGAAGAACGCTTATATAAACTTATTAACGACCTGAGTTGTGGGATTGAGAAACTGAAGAGGATCAAGTCTTTCTAAAATCAATTACCAAAGATACTATGATTCAGGAGGAGTTTTATATAAGAAAGTCAGAACCAAATGGTTGCCCTTTCTGCATTCCAACTCTAGACTTTAAGCTGTAATGGAAGGTCATGAAAAAATTGGTCATAGTGACTTAAAGAAGACTTAAGAATGGTTGAAAACTCAATACTATTGGAACAGTATGACTGAGTTCATCTAAGAAACCCTTGCCTCATGTCTTACTTGTAAACGCCATGGAGCAACTAACCCTACTTTTCAACATCAATTTATACCACCAAACAAGGCATTTGAGGTAGTTAGCATTGATGTTGTAGATTATTTTCCTTGAGTATTGCATGGACATCAGTATATCATTATGGCTGTTGACCATTTAACTAAATGGGTTGAGGCCATTTCCATTGCTACCCCCTCGGCTAAAACTACAGCGCTATTTCTATACCAACATATCATTTCTCAACATGGGTGTCCCAAGGTCCTTATTTCAGATAATGGGACTAACTTCACCTTAAAACTTATACAGGAGTTATCCAAATTATTTAACACTTCTCAGCGATTTGTTGTCCCCTATAATCCATCTACAACTGTGGCTATTGAACAAGTTAATGGAAACCTCATTTCTTCTTTAAGAAAGATGGCATCCACTGACCCAACTCGGTGGAATTTATATTTGCCTATTTCTTTGTTTGCTTATTGGATAAGCTATCATTGCATTATCAAAATTTCCCCTTTTAAATGCATATATGGATGGAATCCTTCAGTCCCTTCTACTGTTCAGACAATCCTTGAGGAAAGCTTTCCAGAGAATTCTGATCTGATTACGAGGAATCTGGATACTAAGATTAACCATCTTCAAGCTCAAGCAATGAAATTGACTGAAACAACCACTAAAATAGAGATCAAAGGAGTAATCAACACAAACCTGCCTTACCTGAATACCAGATTGGATATATTATGCTATGTACTATCATTCTCAGCCTGGTGGGCGATCTGAAAAGTTAGGAACTAATTGGTCTGGTCCCTATTGAATTATATTTTGAAAAGGGCTAGAGTATTAGAATTTTCATGTTGTTAATAGTATAGTGGTAAATCGTATTCACCCTAGGTTTTTAAAAAGTCACCCTCCACTGCAATCTCAATCTTGAGGGGAAGTGTCTGGATTTCGCTGAATTCTCTTATTTCTGAAAATTCCTTCCCATTGATTCCCCAACATCATCTGAAGGAGTGAGCAATATATCTCAATCTATCAAGGTTGACAATAAATCAAATCCCAATCAACTGATTGAAGATTTGATTGCCCAGAGATTAATTTGCTCTGATAGATTGCAAACCGTTAAAAAGCCTATACATATTCCCTCTTTTCAAAATAAAAATTAGGTCAAATTATAAACTGTATTTTCATTTAAATTTGTCAATTTTTGGAGAATCTGCTCAGTGTAAGTTTAAGTGAAAACCTGCCCCATTGGAAGTGTAATTCAAAACTTCCAGAAACTTAATAGCATGAAACTCAAACTCATAATGAACAGTTGCCCTAAACATCTACCTCCCAACAAGATGATTAACAATGGATAGCTGCTTTAAACAACAATTAGCTCATGACTTATCATGACAAAGAGGACATAAGTACCATCCTTGGAAAATTGGCGCAGCAGCGTCATTTCTTATAGCACAGGTTATAAAACTAACAATTGTGAGGTACAGTTTGAAGATAGTAGCCTTTAACAAATTTTTAAAACGGTGTATAGGTTAACAGGGATTTTATTATTAAATAAGTACTCACTCTGTAGTATAAGATACTGCCAGAGGCTCACAGGCTCTTTTAAGTAATTATCTAACAGGCTCTCACAGCTTACTCTTGGAAAAAGCTCTCCTTGCCAATGACACTCATCCTCATATATGTTCAGTATACCAGCGTCCTAAAATTGATTATTGGTACCAAGAAGCACCCCAAATTGGTAGGCTGGGATGAGGTATCTGAAGTAGGCTAAATAACTGGAAACTAGAGCTTTGAGTATCTTCCTCAAAAATGAGTTAATCCTCCATTTTATCAAATTACTGACAGATATCTATGGTAATTACTAATGGCACTATAACCTATGTTTTACACCAGCATGGGGGCAAAGTGAAGTGAATCTGCCAAGCTGAAATGAAAATAATAATATTATCAAGGCCACAGAATCAAAAATTTGGTAAACATAAAGGATGAGGATTGTGGTGGGGTATTTTATGACCTGCTGAATAAAGGTTATTAATTTAGGCTACTCATTAAAAAGTCTATAGAGGCGTGGCATACTAACTAACAATAACCCAAATTCACTATCATCTTATTAACTCCTTTTATAGAATTAAAGCATAGCTTTATGAAATCCAGATGGTTGGTCAGACCTGATTACAACAAACTCCTCAAGGCTCTCATGTAAAGAATACCATCTTAGAGACTAGGATTAGCCTAAAAAAGGATTTGAAGCTGAAACCTCTCTTGAAAATGCTAAATACTTGGCCTGTCAATTAGAGGATGTGAGAAAGAGTTCCAAAGTGTCAAGATTATGATTAAAGAAATTGATATTCTGATGGATGTTAAAAAGCGCCTAGCTTAAGTTGAGAATGCTTTTGAGCAGGCTAAGGCCGATTTACATTCAAGGATCTCATCCATCTGACATTCAGGATGTAAGAAGATCAAGGAGGATCTCCTTGAGTGTATTGAGGAGGTAGATATAACAATTAAATTTATGTTTTTTAAATTTTTAAACACTTTAAGGTTAAAGAGCTTGAACATTAGGTAGAGGACCTAGTGAGTAACAAGTTTGCACTTGAGACCAGAATGTCCCTCCATGAACCCAGCGCTTTAGTGTCTCCTGAAGCCATTGAAGCACAACTTAAACCTATATTAGAGCATACTAATTGGTTTTTTACATTATTAGATCATTTGAACATATGATTTGAGGTCACAGGGCGCAATACTCCTGCCTTCCATGCTCTTACCAGTGGCGAATTTTTCAAATCTTAGACCCACTTTAAAGATAATTTACCATTAGTGAGTAAAGTATTTCATTGTTTCTGTATGTTTACAAATCAAAGGTTGAAGGAGCGACTGACCATCAAAAGTTAGACACATCTTCTCCTGAAAAAACTGTATGGCACAGGAATTTATGTTTTTGCATATAGACAGTTTTAGTATCTGAGTTGAGGTCAAGGAAGCTCTTATTAATGAATTCTGGTTTCAAACAGAGTTTGAGCATGAAGAAGCATGCTTTCATTCAAATGAGTATGCAAAAGAAGAATCTGTTGCCACAAGTTCCAATTAATTCTATATCAAAGTTTAGACCATAATAACTCCAAGATGATTACCTTCAACAATGCATTACTGCCATTATATCTGAGTTGCTCCTCATCCTTCTTTGGTTAGACACATCACTTCATTGAAACGTTTTATTAAAAATGGCTACAACATTATGAAATCCTTTTTGGACGTTGCTAATTTTTATAAACTCAATACTATCCTAGGTGTTATTTTATACACACTAGTTCTAACTATTTTGAATCTTAAGTAAAAACCAACAAAACGTCCATAGCACCTATTGCAACAAGATTGGACATCTTGAGAGTTCTGTCAAAAGAAGAAAACTGTAGTTGGAGATTAGAAAAAAAGAATTGTCAGCTTAAGGAAAGGTACATATTGCTTATAAATCTGTAGTTCCTGAAAACTCTCTCTTCAATTTCACATCTAACTTGTATAAAGAACGCTCCAATGAAGAACTGACGAGGTTAAGAAGATATTGGCTATTATGTTTTGGGAGCACCTGCAGAGATAAAAATACCTAATTATCTGAACGCCAAACGTGTATATGAAGCCATGGAGCCAGATGGAACCTACCTTTTTCAATTATTAGGATGTTTAAAAGTAATTTATACCGCAAGTGATGTGAATCAATTTATTGTATTAATAATTTGATCAATTCAACATGTTTGAAACTTACTAGATAAAAATGAACAACATCCTGAGACCACTTAAAAATTAATGCTAACTTTTTTCTCAAGTATGTTCTTGCTCTCCCTCCCAGCTTTTGCAGAACCTTCACAAAGAGAGATGTTTTTAACACTAGTGGCGACCAAACCAAAAGGGGAGCCGCCACGCATCTTAATTTGTGGATGAGCCAAAATAAAAGGATTGTTAGAAAAGAAATCCTAATATAGCTCCTTAGTTATCAGCCTAAGAAGCCATATCAGAAGGTGAAGTTACTTTGGAAAAGCTTTTGTCTGGTACCCGCTTTAGCTGGCAGACCATGGTGGACAACATAGAGGTTGGGACATCAGCAGCATGTGTCATAAGGAGGTATAATTGTGAGTTTTCTTCATTAATGAGGCTGGCGGTGTCCATTGCCTCTACATATTGAGCAAGTTGATGCTCAGCTAAAGTGATGAGAGCAGGTACAAAAGTGAATGAATTGATGCGCTGGTGGGTTTGGGGGTAATTGGGGCTCAAAAAAGAGGTTTTTGATACATTATTGAAGATATGGCTCACACCAAAAGTAAATCCACAATTTTTTATTTTTCATCCTCATCAAAATCATGGGTAAAATTTGGGATGGGAATACTCTAACAAGGGTTCCATCGCCGTGAAGATGTTGGCGGAGGAAGGTGTTAGCAGGAGCAGCTTCTGTTTCTACCGTCATTTTGTTAATAATTTTATAATTGAGGAACCATTTTAGATTCAAAATGGCAGGGATGCAAATCATAGGATTTACAAAAAATTACAAGGTGAAATTGGGCAAAACATTATAAGGCCAATCCATCTCATCAATCCATTTGAGCGCTTTGAATGGATTTAAATTGGCTAATACCAGGCCAGCCACCAGAGATGGTGCAGTGGTGGATCCTGATTGGTTGTGAACAGTTGACCAAGGCAGCTCAGCTGAAACTGTCTCAGCCATCAGCTCAGTATTCCATAATTCTAATGAAGTTTTAAAAAATTCAAATTTTGATTGGCTGCTTCTTTGGAAGCAGTGCCAGAATTAGCTGAGGTTGGGGGTGGGAGGATCACGCCCTGCTCAAAAATTTGGGATTGCAGTCAGTCTAACGCCAGAAGGTGGACAGCAGAAACAGTGGAGGTGGAAGGTGCAGGGCACTAGTGCTTCAAATGAACATTTAGAAGCACAAGGGGAATATGGCACAGCTGTTTTTGACATGCGCCCAAAAAGGGTGATCAGGTGTGGATCTGATCACTGTGCAGGGGGAATTGTGAGGTGAATGTTGTGATGGAAAGGGCGGATTGTTGCAAAGGCGCAAGGCCCTGCCAACCGACCTGCCCCATTGGGAACCACAAACTGCAAGATGGGGTCTGCGCCATAAATGGCCAAACCATCCATCAGTTCATGGTGAAGGCGTTTGGGGGAGAGAAACGATGGTAAACTGACAAATTGGACCACCAAAGTGGCCTCATCTGGGAGCCATATGTGAACAGTGAGCATGTGATTTTTGTAGATTTTGACAGCTTAGATTCTGTTGACACATCAGCTTCTGAACATAAGCCAAGATTAAAATACCCCTTAAGGGGGTGGATGTCAATATAGTCATCGGGTTTAAAAACTGCCGTGGCCATCTCAATGATGGCTGCACTACATATGGGAAAAGATTCCTATATTTGACCTGGAGGCCAAAATGCAAATTGCTCTGTAGGAGCACCATGGGGATCTGGAGCAATACTTGAGAGCTTGCAAAGTGGTGGGCCAAGTCCTGAGGTGGGACATAACGACAGTATCATTGGGAGGGCTAGCAGAGTCAGCCTGTGTGCGCTTTGGCGGTGGATGAAAAATTCCAGATGGTGGTGCACCACCACCCCAAGCTGGGGCATCAGGCGGCAATTGAGTCAACATTGGTAAGTCATGGCTCATTAGAGTGGTCATTTTTTGTGTTTTTAAAATTCAAATTTGGCTTCAATTTAGGTATCTAAGCTAAAGAAAGATCATAAAGAGGGATTTTTTTAGTACTAGATGGACACAAAGAGGGATTTTATCATTCAAAAAGTCAGATTATTAAGGGAGGATACCCCAGTGGTAGAGTATGGACCCTCTACCACTGCCTCCCGAGTTCAATCCCAGTAATGGACTTTGGGTAGGGGACGATTTTGACTGTGTTGGTTTTGCGCACCAATGCCCCAAACTGAGATAGCAAATAGCAAAGGTGGTCCATGGAGTTCCTGGCCTATCATACGCCGCGCATGGAGGTTTTCCAGGTTTTATCCTCCTTTCCCATTTTCTTCACTTCCCTAATCAGTGCAGTATTGTCCCCAGGTTGGCCCACCTCGAGTAAATAAAAAAAGTCAGATTATTGGCCATTTTTGATACTGACTCACTGATAGTGTTGCGTCTTAAAACTCATCAAAAAGATCAGGCTTGCGCCTGAAATAAAAATATTCTCAAGAGTACAGAATGGTAGACTGCCAAAACTTATGTATATTGGGGCTTAATCCTCTTTGCCTTTCATATTTTCAATACTATTCTTTCAGCACCAGCCATAGCTTTGGACAACATTAATTATGACATGCTCATTAGTACTCTGTTTATACTCAAGTATTATGGTACTATCAATATGAAGCAAGGCTTTCTCAATTTCCTCAACTATGAAGTTATTTTAGCTTTGAATAATAAGGATTTCAGAAAAAAGAATTAACTATGCCTGGTTGAGTACCCTGATTTTGCATTAACTTTACATTATACAGCATCAGGACAAATATATAAAAATTGCCATATTAGTAAATGCATTAGATTAAATTTTCTTCTATACTTTAGAATAAATAATAAATCCTGGGGAACAGTGTGTTGATACCAAAATTGGTGAGAGAATTCTAAACATTGTTTACAGCTTATAACAAATATAGATGGAGTCAGCCCTCTTGAACCTTGAGTATTGCCTGGTGTATTGGATCTGGGCTTTTAGAAGCCTATCAATACTCCCCTAGAAATCCTCAAAAATTAGGATATATTTTTGAAAAAAATTAAGAAATCAGAAAAGTTTTACTAGTTCTAATCAATGGCATTAAAAGAATCAATTAAATTTAATTCTACGTTGGACATGAGATTACCTTCTGACACATGGCTTTGCACTATACCTAATATTAATATATCTGATGAATTAACTCCTGATGAGCTTAAAATAGTTAATTATTTATTAGATGCCTATAGCAATAGTTTTTAAATCCTACTGATTATGTAAATATGAAAATTTTAAGTCACACTACTAATGTTATTATGCTATCCCTATCCAGACCAACCCTATCAAAAAATCAAAAATGATAATAACAACAGATGATAACTGAGTTCAATTAACTTATAGATGATGGTTTACTCATACCATCTAAAAGCCCTTGGTCTTCCCCCTTCTACATATCAAGAAAAGGAATTGAGGACATCAAGCCATGATGGACTATCAGAAGCTAAATAATCTCATTAAGAAAAATAGCAATCCTGTACCCTGCATTGGTAATGTTCTTGCTCAACTCTCAGGCTCTAAAACTTTTATATATTATGAAAATTTCCATTGGGTACTGGAAAATGGACCTTTTCACCCAAGATCAAGAAGAATGTGTGCTCATTTGCAGCAAAGGCCAATTTCAACCTACTAAACTTTCGCAAGGCCTATGGTATGTGCCCGCCTCTTTTCAACGCATGATGGATCACATCTTACAAGACCTTAAACTAAAAGTATTATTGTTTATCATAGATATTACTCTTTTGCTCAAAATTCCTAATGACCATCTTAATCATCTTAAAGAAGCCTTGTAACTGTATGAAACTATATATAAAACTGAAACCTCATATATGTACTTTTTTCATAAAAGAACTAAACTTTTTTTGGATAAGCTATATCCCAAGAAGTAATTCAACCTTTAAAAGGCAAATTTTGAAGCTATATAAAGAGCCTGAACCTAAAAACTTCTGAGATAACCATGTTTCTAAGTATGCAGGATAGTACCATCAATTTATCCCCAAGCTTGCTCAATTCAGTGAGCCTCTCATATGACTATTAACTAAAAACACTCTTTTTTCGTTGGGGGTCAGAAAATAATACCTATTGAAACCTAAAAAAATAAAACAAGAGCGACCTACTCTACGCTACCCAATTTATGGAAACCTTTATATCTTGTTCACTAATACTTCCAATTATACTGTTAGAGCTATTATTGCTCAATTGGATAGAATTGGCATCAATCACCTATCTCATACTACAGTAAAATGCGCTCTAAAGCTAAATGCAACTATAATGTTACTAAAAATGAATTTATTACAGTCCTACTTGATTTAAACACTATTTAAATTTATTATATTAAATTTATTTAATAATACCACTGACCACGCCTCTTAGAAGTGATCACAAAACATGAGAATCCCTCAGAAGATTAGCTCATTGGGCACTAAAGCACAAGCATTATAAAACAGAAACCAAGAATTGTGTTGGGACCCAAAATATGTGGATGGATTAACTTGCCTACTAATCCTTCACTTGTATAATAGTGAAGCAGAGAGATTACATGACTCTTTAATGATGCCCAATGTTTAGGATGACAAGGCTAACCTTGAAAAATGTTGCTATGACACTTCTGAAACATCAACTTCAAAAATGGAAAGCTATATAGGATCAATGGAGTAAAATTGCTTACCTATATCTGACCTTCAGAACGAGTATCAATTTATATGAGAGCTCACTCTACCCTTGTATATAAAGGAGTTCACAAAACTAATGAATAGATTAGTGATTAGTAAAATTTGGAAAAGAGTATGGAAATTATTATTGAAGTTTAAGACGCTTATTTATCCTATAAGAAGCGGTTTAATCTTAAAACCAGATATTTATATCAGCCTTCCACCCCTATCCACCATTTCACAACATAAGTCTGATGTGATAGGACCAGTACCCCAAATACTAGCAGAAACTTTTATATCATAGCAGGGATCAATAATTTTATGAAAATGGATAGAGGCTGTTTCTATTCCGCCCAAACTGCTAAAGCTAATGCCACATTATTACAGCAATATATCTTTATTTTACATGATTGCAAAAACTTTTCTTTCTCATTGCAATCACTTTTGCAACCTATTCAATTCAAGACTGAGTCTAGTTTGATAATCTCACAGAGGAGATTAGTCTGCGCCCATGTCAGGGAGCAGTTGGGCAAGCAAGGTAAGAGGAGCAGGTGGAAGGCCCGCGGCCTCCAACGTTCAAAAACGCCCCAGAGAATCTGGCGGAATAGACAAAAATCTTAAAAAACTGGCGGTCACAATTTCCCCGGAGATACTCGCATGGCAAGCATGATGCAACCAGTACATCAACACGCCACACTCCCAGCCACTTTCATCGGTGGAATTTGGAGTCTGCATGTTTCTGGACATCTAAAAAATGGCCTTAAGGGAAAAATTTTGTGAAGATGCGCACACAATTTTCCTGACCATGGTGTACATTGCACCTCACTCCATGTCACTTGGTTGGCTGGACCTAGGTTTTAATATCAAAAAGCCAGCAGATGAGGCTGCAGCGGTGCGCATAGTGGTCAACCTCCCCAAAGGGCAATGTGTTGTCAAAACCAAACGCACCAGATGGACAAAATCAAACCAAATTTTCCTCACGTTTGACTTTTTGCCTACTATGGTAAAATGTGACATTTTGGAATAACACCTGAAAGATGGTCTCGCCATATACAGTGAAATGCAATCTTTTGAAATGCAATGCTTCACGCTGATGCCACACCTGTGCACTGGCAAAGCCATCACAGTTCTGACCCCAACTGAGGAGATCGTGAAGGACCTAACCCAGATCCTGCACTCCACTTTTATTGATATTGCAGGGCATACCACCCACCCATTCTGGGTGACCGTGGACAGCGCACCCCCCATTTGCACCCACTGTGACACGTTCAGCCATAAGGCGCACACATGCCCCATCAAGGAGGGCGTCACATTCCAAGAACACCCCTCAGCAGCCATGGCCAATGAAGAGGCGCACTACAAACAATCGCAAGCACCAAGGAGGCTTTCCCGTGGGGAGCACAAGGCTGCTACCTACTAGTAAAGCCTATTTCCACACAAGAGTGGAAGAAGGCCAAGCAGGCCTGTAGGGCCGCGGCCAAGGAAGCGGCCAAGGCCACCACCGCTATCCCACACTCACAATGCCAGGAGGACATGGAAACCTTTGCAGTGGAAGCAACTCAGGAATCCATCAAACAATCAGATTGGGAAGCCCATGCTGAGCGGGCCACTCAATCCAAGGATCTGATGGGAGATTCAATCTCACCCAATCGTTGCACCCAAGCTCCAGTCAAAACTGACTTGGGACCTATCCCAACTGAAAATTTTTTTGGCCTGCTCAATGGTGCACCAAACTCATCCGCACCACATAAAATTTGTCCGACATTGGGAAAACAAAAAGTGAAGGCTAAAGCCAACGTGACTCTTTCCGCAAAAATCAACAAAAACTCCAAAAGTGTTGCTGCTAACACCCGCACTGCTGTGAAGGCCCATGGGGATTTAGAAGAGGCTGGTGGGCCTGGGGGCCCACCCCCTCACACCTAAGGTGCGATGGGGGAAACCTTCACTTTAGGGACGTTGAATATTGCCAGACTCAAGGCCTCACCATCCCAGGCTAAAAAACTGAGTTTTTACAACACAATTTACCCGTGGATATCCTGGCCATCCAAGAATCCCACTGTCCATGAGGTTCCGAGGAAGCTTGGAAAACAATGCTCCTCCCATCCCTATCCTTTTGGTTGAAGCACTGTGGGGTGCTAATTCAGAAAAATAATTTTTTCAAATTTGTATCCTCAGAAACGTTCCTAAATGGCCGAGTTCTCGTTGTCACTTTCTCATGGGCTGACGTAGCACACGCAATCATCAACATCTATGCCCCAAACGGTGCACACGAGCATCAGGAATTTTTCTCATTGGTCAAATCCCTCCTGCTACCCCCAGATTCTTTCCTAGTCGGCGACATGAACTGTTGGCTAACCACACCAATGGACCGGTGGCCTTCCTCACCCCATGCCCCACAGTGTCACATAGAACTACGCGTTCTAAAGGCCACCCTTGGGTTAATGGATGTGCTGCCGCAACATGCCCCACTGCTCAAAAACATGATGCATCCCCACGTCCACAACGGCCAATTAAGGTCCATGACCTGCATCGACCTTATTCTAATGCTGGAGAAATTCCAATCCCACATCTCCCATTTCAAAACAATGAAAATGGAATTCTCCAACTATTGGCTGGTCTCAATAACAACCACATACCTGTTACAGTTGCTAAGGCCCCACATTGGTGCAAAATTTGCCCCCCCCGAGCTCGCATCACCAGGATTTTCCACGTGGGTGGAAGAGGCAACTTTGGCAAAAAAGTTTGTTGTACCGTTTTGTGCGGACCCCATTTCCACATGGGCAACCTTCAAAGATGACACCATCTGCCACTCTCGCCATCTCTCCTCCAGATGCTCATGAGCCACATCGGCGGTTATCTCACGCGCTCTGGAAAAGTTGGCACACTTGGAGTCCAACATCTCAGTTACAGGATACAGCCCTGCATGGGGCCAGAAGTGGGCGGAGGCAGCCGCCCACCTCAACGCACTTGAAAGACAACACAAACATCGGGTTTGTGTTCAATACAGGGCCACACGCATCACAAAAGGTGACAAGTGCACCGCATATTTCTTTAATAAAATTTTCGCACCACGCCAGAGCGTGGCCTGCACACAGGTGCAAAGATCGGATACTTCCATTGTGGATACACTGGCCAAAGTGGCAATCAAAATGCAAAATATTACTCCGAGTTGTACTGAGCTGAACCAATTCAGCTGGCCAAAGTGGCGGAATCTCTCAACTGAGCTCACATCCGCACCATTTTCCAGAAACCCAGAAATAATGAATTTAATTACTCTGAATGAATTATGGACAGCATTCGCGGTGCACCAAACCAAAAATGCCCAGGCCCAGATGGCATTCCATATGAGTTCTACAAAAAATGTCTCAAATATACAACCCCATTGCTGCTCGCCTCACTTAACCAAAGCCTGTTAGAAACGCGTCTCCTACCAGGAGGACATGAGGCCTTTACTGTCACACTCTTTAAGGAAGGGGATAAGCTAGACTTAGCCAACTGGCACCCCATTTTTCTAACAAACACAGACACTAAAATTATAACAAAAATTATGGTTAATCGATTAGGGACGGTAGCATCTCCCACCATCTCCCCAGAACAATTCAGTTTCATCCCCAGAAGGTCAATTTGGGATAACATGCACTCTGTGGCTAATGTATGTCAGTCCAAAGCCTCTGGGGCACTTGTATTCTTGTACCAACAAAAGGCCTATGATAGAGTAAACTGGGAATACCTCAGGGCCTGCCTCCATCAATTCCACCTACCCCCTCGCTTCATCAACTGGGCGATGCTGCTCACGGAATCTGCAACAATGGCAGTGCATGGCCCTGGCTTACTAACGGAATTAGTCCGCCCTCAAAGGGGCTTGCGACAAGGGGACCCCCTCAGCCCACTCTTATACAACTTCAGCCTTGACCCACTACTGAAAAATGTGAATGCCCAACTCACTGGGGTCCATGTGCCAGGCCAAGCCCTAGTCAAGTTATTGGCGTTCACAGATGATTGTGTGGTTGGGGTGTCTGATAATAAAGATGCATGCGCGCTTGAAGCTCTCATCCAGGAATATTCCTGGGTAAGCAACGCGGCACTGAACGCCTCAAAACCGAAAACATCCTCCTTGGTCAGTTTCAGAACTGCTGGACCCCAGAAATTAGTTCCCAACCCAGCCCATCTGCTCGCCCACGTCCACGCCCTATTAACTCAACACACACCGCTCCACTGGTGCTCCCCTTTGTGCCACGTCCTACCATAGGACCGGTATGCTATCTGGGTGCATGGATGGAGGCAGTTGGATACGCGTCAGCAGTAATGGAGTGCCGTATTCTGGACAGCGTGACGAAGAAAATCGCCTCTCTCAGAGCCCACCCTACTTCCCTTACTGGCAGGGTTGTATTAGCCAGCTCTATGCTCCTCTTCAAAGTCTGGTTTGGAGCCCACGCCATCCCCTTCTCCCCAAGCTTCTTCAAATCCTTATATGCCTTGCTGCAAGGATGGCTTTGGTTAGGCCACCCTCCACCAGTGCGGCTAGAGGTCATGTTTGGCCCTCATCATCATGGTGGCATGGGCCTGCTTGACTTCAAAGCCCATGCTGCCAAGATCCTGGGCACCTGGATCGCGGCTGTCACCGCCCCTATACTCCCCTCCCAACACTGGTCCTGCGCAGCCCGCTCCAACTTCTCCCACGCCTTGGGCTCAACAATCCATCGAACCCCCACTCCCTGATGAAATACCTCGCATCACATCAGCCACAGGTCCTCATGGGACTAAAATCCACTACAAACGAATCCTACTCTCCATGTGGAGCGCAGAGTGGAGAATTTGTATTAGCGGACATACAACCCAAAGAGGCCGCCCCTCTCCTCAGTTCCCACAAGAGGTACAGGGGCTACCCATCCATGATGGCGTGATCCCCATTCGACCCCATGTCCTATCCAGGGTGGACTACCTGGACATGATGGACATCCCTTACTCCATTGAGACCCAAAAAACTATCTGGAAATACGTACATCACCCTCTGTTGCAGCCTCAAGTCCACTCCCATGTGTGGCGCTGCCTGAGGCGGGTGTATCATACAGCTGAGCGCTCTAACGCTTTACACTCATCCTGTGTCGTGTGTGGCCAGTATGGAACGCTGGTCCACCGCCTGGAGAAGTGCCCCACCTCTAAAGTGATTTGGCGCGAAGTTCAACGTCTGCTGGTCCAGGATCAAACGCATCCCTTCAGTCTGTCAAGAGATATGTTTGCTCTATCAATGGCCTCCTCCCTTCCACCCTCCCTCCGTGCTCTGGTGGTTGCAATCGCCATGTGGACCATCCGCACGATTGTCTTAGATGCCATCGCAGGCTCCACCCCCACCCTCCCAGAAACTGTCCACAGATTCCGGTCTCATTTGGTGGACCACTTTCAAGTGTGGATGTTTGGATACCTCCCACCGCGTCGCCAACAGCTGGTCTCCTCCTGGTTCCCAGTCTGGTTCATCAAATCAGACCCATTCCTCCACACGTGCTCAATAGTGGCTACGGCCCCTTCACACGTTCCCTCCCCTCCCCATAAGTGGCGTTCCCGCTGGCAACAAGAGATAGCATCGCTTCTCTGGGGTGCCTCCCCTGGTACTAAGTTTGTCTTTCCTGAGTCATATTCGGAAGTGTCCGTCCCATGGTCAGCCTTCCCCGCAATAAATTTAAAATTTATTTTACATGATTGCCTCAGGCTCTCCTCTGTGATAATGGGAATAGTCTTACTTCTAGAGTTAGCAAAACCTGGCTACATACATGGGTGCTCAATAATTCTTTTTTCTACTTAAAACCCTTTTATGAATGGTACCATAGAACAAACTAATGGAACTCTGGTATCAATTTTATGCAAAATGGCCACTTCAGATAAACTACATTGGGACCAGTATTTGCCTAGTTCTCTCATGGCATGAAAGATTTGCTATCATCAGATTCCCCAAGATGTCACCCTTCTGAGTCTTTTATGGTCAGGAACCTGGAATACCCACACTTTTAACGAAAGAATACTTTTCTTTCAATATTGAAGATTCAGAACTTTTCTCTCTCGTTGCAATCAATTTTGCAGCAAATTCAATTCAAGTCAGGTATTAGTTTGATAATCTCACCGAAGAGATTAGTTTGCGCCCATGTCAGGGAGCAGCTGAGAAAGAAAGGTAAAGGGCACAGGTGTTGGCCCCATGATATCTAAAGTTCGCAAACGCCCCCGGGAACTGGCTAATAGACAAACTTAACAAAAAGCTGGCGGTAACCATTTCCAAAGAAATAATAAGCTTGGCAAGCGCAATGCAACCAGTATATCAATACGCCACACTCTCAACCACTTTCGTTGGTGGAACATGGAGTATGGGTATTCCTGGATGTTCAGCAGCCAGCGATGTGGGAAAAGTCTTGTGGGGATGTGCACACTCATTTCCAAACACGATGTACATCGCACCCCATTCCATGCCATGAAGTTGGCTGGATCTCAGTTTTGAAAGCAAGGAAGCAGCGGACAAAGCTGCAATGGTGCGCGTTGTGTTAGACCTCCCAGAAAGGCAGTGGGTCATTAAAACCAAGTGCACCAGATGGACAAAATCAAACCAGATTTTTGTGACTTTTGACTTTCTGCCCACTACAGTCATACGCGTCATGCTCAAACAACACCTGAAGGCTGGGCTCACCATATATGGTGAAATACAATCTTTTTAAATGCAACGCTTTATGCTGATGCCACACCTGTGCACCGGCAAAGCGATTGCAGTCCTAACCCCAGATGAGGGGATAGCAAAGGATCTAACCCAAATACCGCACACTGCTTTTGTCACTATTGAGGGGCAAGCCACCCACCCTTTCAGGGTCACCGTGGACAGCGCACCTCCCATATGCACTTTTGTGATGCGTTTGGCCACAAGGCACACACCTGCCCTTCCAAGGAGGGCATCACATACCAAGAGCATCCCTTGGAGGCTATGAACACTGGGGAAACCCACTATGAACCAACCGCAGATACAAAGGAGGCCTTCCCGTGGGGAGCACAAGATTGCTACTTAGTGGTGCACCCAATATCCCCACAAGAGTGAAAGAAGGCCAAACAGGCCCGCAAGACAGCCACCAAGGAGGCGGCCAGGCTCGCCTCTGCTATCCCACCCTCACAGCTCCAAGAGGAAATCGAGACTTTTGTGGCAGAAGCAGCTCAAGAATCTCTTGACTAATCAGATTGGGCCACCCAAGCTGAAGCCCCAATGGGTGAGTCGAAATCATTCAACCAATGCACCCAAGCCTCAATTGGAACTGACTCAGTCTCCAACCTCCCAGCCAATAATTCAAAAACTTTTGTCGGTGCACTGAAAATGCATGCACCACAAAAATCTCATTCTTCAGCGGGGAAACAAAAAGCGAAGGCAAAAGCCAATGTGAACCTGACTGCTAAAGCTACCCATTCTTCCAAATATGTTGCATCACATACCTGAAGCGGCAAAAAGCGCCATGGAGAACAAGAGAAGGCTGAAGGGCTTGAGTGCCCTTCCCCTTGCACCTAAGGTATGATGGGGGAGCCATTACTTTAGGGACATTAAACATTGCCAGATTCAAGGCCACGCCATCCTGGGCTAGGAAACTGAGTTTTTTACAACATAATTCACCCGTGTTTATCCTAGTCATCCAGGAGTCCCACTGTCCGCGCAGTTCTGAGGAAACATGGAAATCCATTTTCCCTTTCCTATCCTTCTGGTCTGAGCACTGTGGGGTTCTTATTCGAAAAAACAATTTATTAAAATTTTCATCATCTGGATCCTTCCTTAGTGGCTGCATCCTCGTTGTCAATTTTTGTGGGCCAACGTAGTGTATTCTATCATCAACATTTATGCCCTGACCTGTGCATGAGAACATCAGGAATTTTTCTCGTTGGTCAAAGCCCTTATATTACCCCTGACCCTTTTGTCGTTGGTGACATGAACTGTTGGTTGAACCTATCCACTGTTTGCTGGCCTTCCTCATCTTCCCCGCCACATGGACACGTAGAACTACGCATCCTCAAGGCCACCCTAGGATTAATTGACATGCTGCTGTGTCATGCTCCACTTCTTGAAAGCATGTCGCGCCCCCACGTCCACAACAGCCAGTTAAGGTCCATGTCCCACATTAACCTTATCCTCACACTGTTGAAATTTTGTACCCAAATTTCCCATTTCAGCACAATGAAGGTCGATTTCTCTAATCACAGGTTGTTTTTGATTTCCTTCCACATACTCAACCCCATTGCTCAGGCTCCATATTGGTGCAAACTCTGCCCGGCCAAAATCATGTTGCCACAATTTTCCTCATGGATGGAATCTGTGACCACAGCTCCGGAGTTTATTACATCATTTTTCACTGATCCAATTTCCACTTGGTCAGCCTTCAAGGCGGACACAATCTTCCAGGCTTGCCACCTGTCCTCCTGACATTCACGATCTATCTCTGCAGTCATCTAGTGCACTCTGGCAGAGCGACCTTCTAGAGTCCAACGTCCCAGCCAAGGGCTACAGCCCTGCTTGGGGCCACAAGTGGGCGGAAGTAGCCGCCCACCTCAACGCGCTTGAGTGGGAACACAAGCATCAGGTTTGTGTTCAGTACAGAGCTAAACACATCACAGCGGGTGACACATGCTCCACTTACTTTTTTCAAAAATTCTTCGCACCATGCCAGAGCTTGGCCTGTACACAGGTGCAAAGGCAAGACAATTCTGTAGCGGATATGCCAGCTGAAGTGGCAATCAAGATATAAAACTATTACTCCAAATTTTACCAATACGACCTGATTCTGCCAGCTGAAATGGCGAATTTTCTTGATAGCGCACACATCCACCCCAATTCCCATTTCCTGTAGTTGATAAATTTGATTACTCCAGATGAACTCTGGTCTGCCGTCTGCAGTGCACCAAATAGTAAATGCCCTGGACCTGATAGCATTCCTTATGAGTTCTATAAGAAGTACTTCAAATATTTATCCCCACTGTTGCTGGCCTCTCTTAACCAGAGCCTTTTGGATACGCGCCTCCTACCAGGAGGGCAAGAGTCCTACACCATTACGCTCTTCAAAAAGGGGGATAAGCTAGACCTGGACAACTGGCGCCCCATTTTTCTAGAAAACACTGACAAAAATTTTTACTAGAAACTATGACTAACCATCTAGGGATCGTTGCCTCTGCTACCATCTCCCCAGAACAATTTTAGTTTCATACCCAGAAGGTCGATTTGGGACAACGTGCACACTGTAGCCAAAGCCTTTCAGTCCACAGCCTCTGGTGCACTTGTATTTTTAGACCAACAGAAGGCCTATGATAGAGTAAACTGGGAATACCTCAGGGCCTGCCTCCACCAATTCCACCTACCCCCTCACTTCATCAGTTGGGTGATGCTGCTGAAGGAATCCGCCACAATGGCTGTGGTGGCCCTGGCTTTCTCACGGACATAGTCCGCCCTCAAAGGGGACTACGCAAAGGGGACCCCCTTAGCCCTTTCTTATATAACTTCAGCCTAAACCCACTTCTTTGCAATATGAATGTCCGCCTTGCTGGGGTCCAAGTGCAGAAGCCAAGCCCCAGTCAAAATGTTGGCGTTTGCTGATGACTGTGTGGTTGAGGGTGTCTAAAAATCATGATGCATGCACGCTTGAAGCTTTTATCCAGGTTTACTCCCAGGTAAGTAATGCTGCACTCAACACCTCAAAACTGAAATCATTCTCCTTGGTTGGTATCAAACCCGCTGGGCCTCAGCGCCTTGTTTCCAGTCCACCCATCTGAGCACGCGCGCTTGCTTTCCCCGCCCATCCCACACTGCCCCACTTGTGCTCCCCTTTGTGTCGCGCCCTACCGTTGAACCAGTTCGCCATTTGGGGGTATGGTGTAAGGCAGGTGGGTATGCCTCAATGGTGATGTAAAAACATATTCTGGATAACGTGATGAAGAGCATCGCCTCTCTCAGAGCCCACTCTAATTCCCTTACTGGCAGGGTTGTACTAGCCAACTCTATGCTCCTCTCCAAAGTTTGGATTGGGGCTCACGCCATCGCTTTCTCCCCAAGTTTCTTCAAATCATTATATGCCCTTCTGCAAGGATGGCTTTGGTTGGGCCACCCACCGTCAATGCGACTGGAGGTCATGTTTGGCCCTCGCCATAGTGGAGGTATGGGCCTGCTCAACTTTGAGGCCCATTTTGACAAAATCCTTGGCACCTGGGTCGCTGCTGCTACCATCCCTACCTTTTCAGCCCAACACTGGTCCCGCACAGCCCGCTCTAACTTCTCCCACGCCATGGGCCTTACCAATCCGTCACACTCTCACTCTTTGATGAAGTATCTGACTTCCCATCCTTTGGCCGCAGGTCCCCATGGAACTGCACCCCACTTCAAACAAATCCTCCTCTCCATGTGGAGCGCTGTGTGGAGAATTTTTATCTGTGGACACACTGCCCAGAGGGGGCGCCCCTCTCCTCAGTTCATCCAGGAGGTACAGGATCTACCCATTCTGGACGGCTTGATACCCGCGAGGCCCCATGTTTTGGTCAGGGTGGACTACCTGGACATGATGGATATCCCTTATTTCCTTAAACCCCAGAAAACGATTTGGAAAACGCCCACCACCCTCTTCTGCAGCCTCATATCTGTTCCCACGTGTGGCGGTGTTTGAGGTGGGTGTACCGCACTGCTGAGCGCTCTAACGCTTTGCACTCATCCTGTGTCGTGTCTGGCCAGTATGAAATGCTGGCACCGCCTGGAGAAGTGCCCTACATCTAAAGCGATCTGGTGTGAGATGCAACGTCTGCTTTGCCAGGATCAGGCACATCCCTTCAGTTTGCCTAGGGATATGTTTGCTTTATCTATGGTCTCCCCTCTTCCACCCTCCCTCCATGCTTTGGTGGTCACAATCGCCATGTGGACTATCCACACGATTGTCTTGGATGCCATCGCAGGCTCCACCCCCACCCTTCCAGAAGCAGTCCACTAGTTCCGGTTGCACTTAGTGGACCACTTTCAAGCGTGGTTGTTTGGTTACCTCCCACTGCATCGCCGTCAGTTGGTCTCCTCCAGGTTCCTGGTCTGGTTCATCACATCTGACCCCTTCCTCCACACATGCTCAATCGTGGCTCTGGTCCCTATATACATTCCCCCCTCCCAGTAGTGGCGTCCCGCTGGCAACAGGAGACAGCATTAGCTTCTCTAGGGTGCCCCCCTATTACTGTGTTTCATTTTCCTCATGTTTTATTGGAAGTGTCTATCCCCTGGTTGGCCTTCCCCATAAAAAATTAAATTACTACAACTTGTAAGGTATATAAACTTTTTATATATTAAACTGGATCCTTAGCTTAAGATTCCTTTCTTTACTCTTTTTCATAAGCCTTAAAAATACTTTCTCTTTATGTGGTTTTTTAAATAATTTACAGGAACCCTAAATGAAAAGGAACATGCCCAGATTTTGTGGCTATGACAATCTAATTAAAGGTTAGTTTTGGATTTTTTGTAAAAAAGCAATCTGATAAGCAGTTCCTTACGCAGTTAAGCAAGTCATATTGTTTTGTGAAACGTTACAAAACTATGTTTCATGCTGAAAGAGCACAGGTACTAAAGAGTTATCTTATATATTCTATATAAAAGTCTAATTTTATAGCTCCACTCATATTAGTTCTTATGAATTGATGCTATTTAAATGCATAATTACTGCAGGATAAAAAAAAATAAAAAAAACTTTTTGATAAAAGAAAATAAGTTTGACATGAGAAATTAGCGGCCCATAGCTCTAATCTGTACTGATTTAAAGTTACTTTTTAGTACTGGCAAGGCCCAACCCAAGAGGGGGCGTCAACGCGGCTTTTTGTGAGCGCCGAATAACATTAAGAAAAAAATTCAAAATGATTCTGTGGCGGTGAGCCTAAGCGACCATATCAGATGTGAATGGAGTTGGGGGATCTTTACCTGGAGCATATTTAAAAAACACATGGGAGCAAAAAATGGAAGTTGGGCTTCAGTGGAATGAAGAAAGTAGTGGAAGAAAATCAAAATCAAACTGTCAAGAATACGCATGTTGTTCAACGCCTCAATGTATTGGGTTAGCTTACTTTATGCATAAATGATAAAGTTTAGCACACTGGTAAAACTATTTAGTTTCTAGTGGGTCTGTGGGTAGTGGAGGACTAACAGAATAAACTTGGCCGCATCAATACACAAGCAACCTGAAAAAATGAGGGCTCCTTAATTCCATCTTTAGCTTATTCAGTAAAGTCAGTCAGGAGATTGGGACAGGTAATATTGTTGCAAACTGGATCCATGGCCACGTGGAAGGCTTGGAGCAGGAGGGTTTTAGTGAGGGAAGCCACTTCTTCAATAGCTGTTTGTGGTAATCTTGTGACCAAGGAAGCATTTGTGTGAGAAGAAGTGGAACTGGGAATTAGGACCATGAGATAAATAATGATTTAAGCTAATTAAAATTTGACTTTATGTGTAGAGGCTATCTTCTTCACCAACTCACTCAAGAGATGTAAATAGGTTGGAATCAAAAAGCAGGTACAGGACGGCAGTGTATTGGTGGGGAAGGGTGATTGGCCCATAACCCAACAAACTTAGTTATATGATTGGTGCCAGAGCAGCAATCTGAGCAGGAACAGTGTGGGATGATTTTTTGTTTGGCTGGAATAAAGGGGATGCACTTGAAGTACTTAAATGAGGAGGAGGTAGGAGTTCTCATTTAAAATTTTGCTATAATGGCAGTGTGAGAATGCTGGAGGGTGTAAGGTGGAGGCTGTTACAGCAGCAAGTGAAAGCTTTTTAAGCTAAAAATGATATAAACTATTTCACAAAGTGAAGATTGTCAGGTTATTCTCAACATAGCCAAGAATACATACCAGGGCTGAGCAGACCATTATGCAAGGGAAAATTGTAACTTTTGATTATCTTGATGGAAAGTGCATATTGTAAATGTCAGAAATTATAATGGCGAACAAAAAAAGCAACCTTTAAATGATTGAAGTGGTGAGTAAAATTTAAAAACCCTCCTTAAGAATTGGGTCCTAACAGAATGATTTACCTGCCACATAATGAGTCAACGCCCATGAATGGGAAAAACAAATTAGGGGGTTTTATAATCTCTAAAAGCAGTTTTCTGATCTGTTCCACTGATTAATTATCTGGAAAGAACTGAATCTCAAAGCCCATAGATTAAACCAGAGGCTCAGAACAATGGGTACATGGCGATATGAATGTCAACGGATAAGACTGACTGATGCTTAGACTACTTTTAGGATTAAGGGAAGATCCTTATTAAGGAGAGTTAAGACGCTCTCTACACTATAAGGTTCCGCTCATACAATATGTTGACCACTTTTCCACAATAAAGTGTCCTAATTTCTATCCTATATCTTAATTAGCTTATATTAGTTCCATCATGGTTTTATGATAAGTATAGAGTGGTCTTGGCACCAAAAATGTTGCTATTTTAGACCTTACTTAACGATAAAATTCTTTTCCATTGCCTTTCAGGAGCCATTCCTCTATAAAAAGTAACCCTGGGGAAGCTAGGATTGTCAAACATAACGCCTTTGAGCGACCAAAAAATAGAATCTTTGACTCCAATATAGCGGTGAAGCCAAGTTTGGTGCCTACTACAAGGGGCCCAAGTTGATATAGTGAAAACATTTCACACAGTGGTAGACAATTTAATTAATGAGACTATGCCCTCCAATGGGTGAGTTTATCACCAGATGGATTATACATCTCAATATGCGTACTACCTAACAAACCTAAGAGTTTAGAGTTTTGGGACACCTTTGAGTTAAGCTTGTCTGTACCAAACTACAAGCATTAATATCTTCATTTTGACAATATACTATTAACATCCAGTAGCTATTGTATGCGATTCACTCAAGTAAAGCCAATTCCAGCCACTCATGTGCCACAGCGTTGGCCTCCAACACAAGAAGGCTTTTTTAGCTCATCCAGATTGGCTGCTAGAGAGTTATTCATGGGGTGTAATTCTACTTTTCATTTAAATACATCCAGCCATCCATCACCACCTCAAATTACTAAGACTGCGCCATCAGGAGGTAATACATCAGTTAGGGTTGATGCAAACCCGCAACCTATAAACTTCATAATTTCAAAAAAACCACTTATGTGTCTATATGAGACAAATGTGAAGAAATCCAAGATAATTAACAGCTTTTTTTTAAGCTGGCGCAGAGGCGTGTATCTCAAGAGCAAAGGTCAATTTAGACCCCAAAACAAGGCACTTTAAGAAGATAGTGTCCTTGGAGAACATAAAAGGCTTTTTTGTCACAAATAGGCTTTTATTAAACTTAAGAAATGACGCATATTGAAGATTTGAACACAGGCAGTGAAAATCAGGGCTTTGCAAAACAATATCCTTTCTTTTTTTAGCACTAGTTGTGCCCAACCCAAAAGGGGGAGCTGCCACACATCTTTGTTTATGAATGAGCCAAGTAAAGGGATTATTGAAAAAAAATCCTAATATAGTTTCTATTTTATCAGTCTAAGAAGCCAATAAGAAGGTGAGGATGCTTTGGGGGAAACTTTTGTCTGGCGCCCACAATAGCTTGCAGACCATGGCGGACAGCATAGGGGTTGGGGCATAAGCGACATGTGGCATAAGGAGGTATAATTGGGGCTTTTCTTTGTTAATGAGGCCAGCGGTGTCCATAGCCTCAACAATATTATTTCTTCTTGTACTATTCTTTACCACCTGCTAACGTCAAAACATAACCTCTTCCCAATGGAAGTTCCCTGCTGACATGCTCAACACATCTTTAATCTCATTAGTGCAATTATTGACCGCAAAAACACTAAGAATTTCAGTGAAATAGCATAATGGGAAATATATAGTCACCAAGCCAACAACTTTGGGGTAGTATCCATAATATCAGTAGTAAAATTATTAAAGTAAGACTCTGATAGAAAGGCCAAGGAAGTTTATGATAAGCCTATTGAGTGACAAGTTCACACCAGTATGGGTAAAAATAATGATGGATGAATAATGATATATGTTACAACCAATACTGAAGGCCAAAGTAATCTAGAAACTAAGTGATCAAGTTATACCGATGAAGTGGGGGGATTCATTCTTCTGCCATATATAACAATATTTGCTGGATTCAATCAGTGCTTCAGACAGTAATATAATAGAAAATAAGCAACTAAAAGATGTTGTGGGCTATGAGGAAAATTACATTTGATAGAATACACTATCTAATTATTAAAAAATATAATACATAATAAAAGTTTGATGGTTGGTCATACCAATTACAACATTTTCCACCATTTGGCTAAACATCAGGGAACATAGATGAGTGGAGGTCCAATGAGTTATCGAAAGACCTTGGCCATAAGCCTAGGGGATTGTCAGACATTAGCCTCCCAGGCTTCAGAATAAGAATTTTGTGGGTAAAACTCGGCCATATAGAGGAAATGTCAGACATTTATGAGTCTGCAATAATGAGAAAATTGATTTTAATCATTTTAAAGATTTAATTGGCCAAAAAACCCAGGACAATTCTCAATGGAACACCACAAATTGGGGTATACTTGAGTTCAGATACTTCATGGGCAATAACCATGAGATTAAGCAGTTGGATTTCTCTAACCACGCGGTGGACCATGAGGTGTCCATCAGATTGTACTTCCCCAGCCACAACCAGTCCATAAAAGCACCTATGCGGGGACCACCCCCTTTTATAGGCTTGGCGGGGGTCCCCAGTGTGCAAAAAATTTATTGAATGAGGATTGGCTGAAATTTATAAAAAAGTTACCTCATGGTTACGTTTTTCCAGATTATATCTCACTATCTAATGTGCAGCTAAAGTGAAGCAAATTTCTGAACTTTGATAGGCTACTTTTTCATATTACCTAATTCAGACCAGTCAAAGCTATTCTGAAGGTCCCATTGAATTTCCCTCGACCCTCAATACAGTTTAAATACTGAAGAGTTCAATATTGAGAGGGTTAATTTTCTATTCCATTTACAAATACTAATCAAATTCCT